>JAHDVE020004181.1:0-157263 GCA_022606495.2 Halesus radiatus
TTTTTTTTTAATTTAAAGTAAATCGATTTTAATAATGTTATTATTAAGCCCTGTAAGTGTGTTAGTTTTTTGTTATTGTGACAGCTGTTTCGGAGCCATTTTCAAACTGTGGTTGGCCACGTTGAGACGACTTATTTATATGATCCTATTCACCCCTACCCAACTGCCTGGTGCCTGAATTGATTTATTATCGGTGAAACTGATTTACTGAAAAAATAATTGTGAAAATAGATTACAAATTCTGTTGGATTCTGCTTTCCCCGCAATAAACGGTAATGTTTTATTAATTGTTTTATAATCACATGAATGTTTTTAACTTATTTAAATGTGTTATATTGTTTAGGTCTTTTGAATATACTGAGAAGTGGGGAATAAATAATTTTCCTTATTGTAGTAATTAATGTTATATTAGGATCATTCGTTCATTTATTAATTTCTAATTGTTGAAGTAAATTTAATCTAAGACCCTTTTTTATATGTAAGGGTTTAGGTTCATTGTTTTCAAGCGAGACGTGATTATTCACTAAGAGATGTTCTACGAATTTTCGAAAAAAATGATTATGACATGGTACACATTCTTGAATGTGGTCGAGAAATGATAGATGGGATTTTGCTGTCGATGACACTGACATAACCTAACGCATCACGTGATACGCATTCCATCTTGTTCCAGCAGCATCGTACAGATGAGACAGAGCGCGCATCACGTGATCTGTTGATCGCGATGTGTCAGTGTGATCAGTGGCGACGTGTGATAGAAACATAATTATTTGTTTTCGTTCGAAAAAAAATGTTATCGGAGAGAAAAATAACATAATTAAAAAAAAATGTTCAGGATTTCGACCCCTTGGAATAACAAGGTTCCATCTGACACGGCAATGTTATGCGATAATGAGTCTTAAAGTTACCCTCTATAAAGCACATTATCGTATGGCATTGCAGATGGAACCTTGTTATTTCAAGGGGTCAATTTGCTGAATAAACACTCTAGTTTACATGCTGATACATCCTGTTTACATTACAAAATAAGATTTTGTTTTAAACGGTAAAAAAAACAATATATTATCTTTATCTTTTATCTTTTTTTTAAAGAAAGATAAATATTACCTGGTTACGAATAACCTGACAATATTTGAAAATCTCCTACTACCATCACAGTAAGCGCAAGATGTTGTTTGTGTCGTAATGAAGGACTTAGCCAGCCGAGGAATTGAACTCACGACGCCCAGGTGAGACCCAAACGCGATGCCAACTCAGCCACTGACCGGTCAATCAATGATATTACTAATGTATTCAAAGGAGCACCCTTAAAGCAACAGAATACAAATTAATTAAAACAAAATTGAAAATACTCATAAAATAAAATCGCTAAGGTCTCATTAAAATCAAAAGAAATGTCTCATTTTCCTCAACCTTAAAAGGTTACCTTTGAATCGAATTCTCCAAGCAACTCCAGTCACAGAATCATAGGGACTTAATTACATATTTCGTTCGTCTCGCCCTCAATTTCACCGCATAGATTGATAAAATGGTCCAATTCGGTGATTGGCTGGAAAAAATGTCATTACATCTGGAAGAGAAATTAAATTTCCAATGAATGATAGGATTTTTTCAAAAAATAATTGCTATCGTAGAAAGATTTTAATTCCAACGCAAACTCAAGCACAAATAGCTTCGGCATTTTATCATTCTGTGAAGATTTTTTTTATTCACTCTCCAAATTGTATAAAATCTAATTGAGATTTTATCAAAGGTTGAAAAATACTCTAGGAGCCGAAATAGTTTAATTGCTGGCCATATTTTTTCAAGTATCGCCACACTGAAACAACATTAGCAGCGTAGGGTAGATAATCTTATAGCTATCACGCGGTGGTGTGCAGTCCATAAAGGTTGAAATGCTGTGCCTACCCCAAGAAAAACGAGCCATTAAATACATATATATTTATATCGGATATTGATAGAATTATTGATTGGAGTATGAGAAATCAGATTGAGTTCAATATTTCTAAATGTTTCATTCTTTCTTTCACAAGGGCGTGTCATACTTGGTTTTACCGGTATAATATGAACGCCCCAAGTTTAAAATGTGTCTCCACTACGAAAGATCTTGGTATCGTGTTTGATAGGCTGACATTTCATGCTCATACTGAAGTCACCTGTAGTACTTCATTAAAAATGTTGGGTTTCGTCCTACGTACTTCGAGGAATTTTAAAGACACTCGGGTTCTCATAATTTTATATAACTCGCTAGTAAGGAGTAGGCTTTGAGAGTGGGTCGGTGGTTCGGAGCCCACATCAGGTGAAGTATTCCCTCGTGTTGGAGAGAGTTCAGAAGAAATTTTTAAGATTTTTTTATTTGAGGAAGTATGGCTACTACCCGTGGCTCTATCCTACCGACTTTCTCCTAGGTATGCTCGGAATGAACCATCTGCGGGTCAGAAGGGATGTACACATTTCTTCAGACTGATTCGTGGATGGTTCGAAAATTCGACTATCATCGAGATCATTCATTTCTATGTTCCAGATGGTTATCTCCGTCACCGACAGCATAGACTGTTTTAGCATCAATGAAGTTGCGTTTAAACGTAAAGCTTTGTTGCTACTTGTATAATACCAGTATGTCCGGTATACAATTTACTGAGATTATATATGTCTAACTTATTTTTTGTTTTAATTTTTATTATTTTTTATAAGTAATTATTTTGCATGTTGTACATCCTGTATCATCTTTAAAAATGCCTTAAAATGTAAATTTTGTAAAATTTTTAAAGAGAATAAAGAGTTGAATTGAATTGAATTGAATTTCTTCAAAATATTGAAATTCACTTTGTGGCGACATTATTAATAAATTACATTTTATTCACCGCTTTATTAATATACACAGATATCAACATATTTCGAAAGCATATAAAAATATATATAAAAATAAATAAAATAATATTCTGTATATTCCTGATGAAAAAAGCATCGCTTTCGAAACACGTCGATATATGTATAGCGATGATTTTACACGGATGATTTGTATACCGCCGTTTTTGTGTTGCTGTACAAACATTACTTCGCATTAATTATCTAATTATGTACAAACAGATATAGAAAAGCATACTTACCTGGCAGGTCGCTTCAGATGAACACAGTTTTATCAGAAAATTTATGTATAGAGATGATATTTTTACTGCGATCCTCGAATACGAATCCGGAGGTCTCGGATTCAAATCCCGGTGTGCGCAAGTAAATTTATTTGATTCATTTGTGTTATTTCACCATTTATTAATTAAAAATAATGTACAGTATATTTATTTTCAGTATCATCCTGGTGAAAGACCACTATTCAGATTCATAGCGTTTGATAGAAATGGCTTTAACCGTGTTTGGTGACCAGATACTTTCCCACCTTCTTCTTACCTATCTCCTCTCCCCTCACTACCTTTAGCCTCACAACATACCCTAATTGATGACACCATAGTTTCATTGGCTCCAGACGACTGAGAGCAGCTTGTACTCTTATGCGGTAGTAAAATAAATAAAAAAAATATTTATTAGAATGAATTTGTTTCATGCAAACATAAACAAAACACGTAAAAGTACAACGTTATATAAATTATAATTGTTTATGAGATTACGCAGTTTCAAACAGTTCAAAGAGTAAAGTAAAGCGATGTTTACACCGGCAGCACAGAAAACATCATTCTAAAGCCCCGTTAACAATAACCCTTTGCAAATCTTTCGAGTTTGTGTAGCATAATATTATTTGTTCTAGAGTTTAAATCGGATTGTGCAGATAAGTAGACACTTTACTGGAATTCCCAACTGAGAGAAAACAGATTAACTCGCGTACCGATAATAATGGTTTTAATTTTTGTTTAGGATTATAAATTATTCTAAAACATCATTATATTTCAAAAATAAGTTATATTGAAGATTAGACGGCTTAAGGCAAGTTTTAAAGGGAAAGTTGTATTCCCGTATGAATATTGTTTTGTTTTTTCGAACGTAATTTTCTTCTTCCTATCTTTAGATAATATACATTGTTCAATTTTTATTGGAATAACTTATTGGAGCTTATAAACGGTATTACAGACAGTCCTGCTATAGTCGGCTTAATTAAATTTAATATTCCAACTAGAACTACTCGACCTGAAATTTTATTCAATTGAAACTATAATTTCAGGACTGAGTCATTCAAAGATTCTTTTATACCTAGACTTCACGCAGAAGGTAATACTTTTTCAGACATAGTAGATACGTTCAACTGCTCGGAATACAAAAACTAACAGACGAGTATGGCTTACATCCTCAACAGTTATTAAGATATATGTCTAGAGTATAAAAATCAGTAAATGTGAGGTATGTTTAGAATATTCGACTCCGTAGCTAATTATTTGGAATGGTCCTTACACTATATTATTCCTGTATTTGTTCACGAGACAAATGAAATATTTAGTTGTTGTATTTCATGAAGGCTATCTATTTTATCTCTGTACCTACTGTGATGTGTTTTGCACCTGTGTGACTATTGTAATTAAAAAAAATATGTAAAAACCCCTATGGGCGTAATAATATAATAAATAAATAAATAATTTAAAAAAAAAATAGCCAAAACATTAGCCACTTATCTCGCTAAGACAGTATACTGGACTCCAAACTACGGAACCGAACTCAAGAATGTTGCGAATTATGGATGTGTATAAGTATTTGAGAGACATTGTTTTTTTTTAAAATATAGACTCAATGACAAGTGACTCAATACAGAAATCCTAGAGGACGACTTGCCTTGGATACTATGTTTTCTACGCGGGAATTAAAATTAAGTTTACTATCGAGGTTTACTTGAATGAATTAAGGGCCGATTTTATAAGCATCCGTTCAGAACGCTTGATACCATTTTTAACTGATATTCGGTTTACCGCCCGATTTTGCCGTTTTATAAACGTTCGTCAGATTACCGGTCGTTTGACAGCGGTAAGTTGTTGCCCGACAATCGCTTATTTGAAACCGTGCACTATTTTAATTAAAAACAAAAACAATATGTAATTTGCATTTGTGTAATGGATTCTTTATCGAACAGCGAAAGTGATGATAAGCGGACGGCAATTCTTCAAGATAAATAATGGACGGATAACGGTCCGTTAACAAAACGGTTCGTTACGTAACAGAAATGTGGTAGTTCGTTTATAAAACTGGCCCTAAATTTAAAAACGATCAAATTTCCGATCAGAGCAAATCCGAATTATTGACATTTGAACGGTCCCCGTTAAACGCCGATTTGTGGCGCGTTGTAACTTTTGATGAAAACGTTATTACAATTTTTTTTGCGAGTACTGCACAAGAGTCCCAACTGCTCCCAACTATCTGTAACCGGTGAGACTATAGCATCCATGATTGGGGTATGTTGTGAGTCTGATGGTAGTAGGGGGGGGGTGTACCCAGCTATTCAGATCTGGTCACCAAACACGGCAATTTCAAGCAATACCGCACAAGAGTCCCAAACTGCCCCCAACCGTCTGGAACCAGTGAGACTATGGCATTTCCAATTGGGGAATGTTGTGAGGCGGAAGGTATTGGGGAGGGGAAGGAGAAGGGGAGAGGAAGGTGGGGAAAGGGGGAAATTTAAATTCTGAATGGTGGTCTTTCACCAGGGCGATACTGAGAGTATCTACAACACTAGAAGCGGTCAGTGGCTGAGTTTACAAATGCTTCGGGTTCACTACCAAAAGTCGTGGGTTTAATTTCTCGGCTTACTAAGTCCTTCATCATTGAACAAGCAACCACAAGGTAGTGGGAGATTTAAAAATATTGGCAGGTTATTCGTAACAAAGGAATTCATGATACATAATTCTTCGAACAGTAAAGAATGGTTGTAGGGAGGTTTTATAAGTTCATTTTCACAACAAAGCAATTGATCTATGGCGTAATACACCATTATAACTGTGCTATGTACAAGCAATAATTACGATGCTGATAACAGCATTCGATATCCGATAGAATAAGGTACCAAAGTTTAATAGAAAATTGGGTGACCGGATAAATCAACACACGCATGAATCGGCACACTTTTAAAACATGATATAAAGTCAATAAGAGTACGAAAGAAGAAATAAAACTAACAAACCCGAAAACCCAATCTTCCTTGACCTAAGAAATATTATATATGCATTATAATTAGAAATATATTTAATAAATTAAAAAAATATAAACATATTAATTAGGTTAGGTGAGATTACGTTTTTCAGGCTAGTTTATTTTATTTATTTTTTTTAATTATTAATTATTTTTATTGAGATTTAAAAATCTCATTGTAATATTTAATCATTGAAGAAAATAATATTAGCAAACCTAAATGAAAGATGAAATCGGACAAAAGGACAGAAACTAAAAATATTTCTAGCCATTAGCTAAGTCGGTTGAGCGTTGTCTCGGATAGGCAGAGGACCTGGGTTCGAGTCCCAGATGCGACTGAAATATTTTTAGTTTCTGTCCTTTTGTCCGATTTCATCTTTCATTTAGGTTTGTTAATATTATTTTCTTCAATAGTTTATTTTTCTTCTTTTGTACTTTTATTGATTGTTGGTACATCAGTTCAATTCAAACCTTTTATTTTTCCAACATACAGCATTATATAATAATAAAAATGTTCTTTTGTTCACCAACCACGACTATAGCAGTTTGGTTGGTAGAAGGTATTCTAGTGAATAAACGAAACCTACCCTTCATGTTGGGGTGTGTCCTGTCTTTGTCGGGTTAATTGCAAATAACAATCAAAATAAATTTATCAGCGCTGCGTTAGACTTTAAATTACATTTTATTAAAGCGCCACTGTAAATTATTTCGCCAAAATCGCACAATAATGAATTTTTCGGTAGTCGGTCGGAAAAACAGAAGGTTACTTAATTCTCTTAGGATCCAGGTCAACGATGAATATAACTTTTCATTTACAATTGTTTTGATAAGACGGCAGCATTTTACCGTAATTTTCTCACTGTCGAGTTCGTTGTGATAGAACTGCTTTGTTTTTGTTATTAGCCTCCCAGTTGCCAAGAGGGATAGTCACAATCTCTTTAACGAGTTTCCTTCATTAAATAGAGACCAAATAGTTTTGGAATTTTTTGTATTCCTACAAAACCTATAAAAACATGATCCACCATAAAAAAAACTTATGTATGTATTAAAACAGATTTGTTTTATGTATAGGTGTTCACAAATAATATTTCTTGTCCGTTGTTGCTGGAACCATACCAGCAGCTATACGTTTCCACAGTGGAGAGCGATGCGCGCCATCTCACTCGCTCGCGCTTTTACCAAAGCTGCGTAAGGGGATAATCGGCCGCTGGACCGCCAGCAGGTACCAAATGTTCTTACTTCTTACACGTGAAAAGTCAGTAGATCCCCAGCCGCCGAACCAATGCCATGTTTGTTTATGAATGCAGGCATTTTTTTATGATACTAACAATATTATGATAATTTCATTCACGAAAACACAATAAACGTGTAAGCCATGAGAAAAATTTGCAATAAAATTTATTAGTACTTAGCAAAAATTTGCAGTAAAAATAATAAATATTAACAATAAAATTTTCACAACAATGATATAATGCACGAAGTAACTAAGTCACCCCTCATGGCAATGAAAGTATTGTTTTGCATCTTGGTATGGTGAAGGTTAACAAAAAAATGATGATATTTATGTAATTTAATAGATAGTCCATACCTCCTGGAATGCTATAAGTTGATTTTACCAAATAAATACTGCCAGGGCGGCAACCGCTGATTTGCATACCGCATGGCTAAGCACAGCATGATATGGAGTATGGCGTTGCTAAATAACATCTCTTTGGATCTCTTCAACAGAAATCTTGAAGGTTTTCATGATTTCTGTTGATTTCATTTCAGGCTTGAAGGAAAATAATGTATCTTAATTATTGTCATTCTGGTTAGTTTTTATGTTGAAATAACTCATTACCGTTTTTCATTTTCTTTTCATGTATGTGGTGAATGGTACGTCCTACACGCACAGTAATGCCAAGCGCAAACACTCGATTTTTCCTAAACTATTCAGTCGAAATTGACGAGTCTCGCGATTACAAGTCGACTAAACTATTACTTTAGTCGTTAGGGGTCCGAAAATAATCAATCAGTTACCATAGAAATTTCCCAACAGTCATTATTGTTTGTGCTGCCCTCGATCTGTGGTGCTCCTATATAACATACTCGCTATGCTATACAAAAAAAAATGATCAACAGAAAAAAACTCGGTTGTGCTTTATTTTAAAAATAAAGAAAAATAACAGGAAATACTGTGTACCAGTAGGGTACACTTCATAGAGGCCAAAAAATTGTGTTTAAATAAAATTAAATAATAAAAAAAAATAAACATTGCTTGTCAAAATGTATTTTTCTATGAATTTGTTAAAGATCTTGCATGCTCATTTATTTAGTTGGACAAAAATATCATCGAAAGATGATAATAAAATGGCCATTTTCTGATATTCAATGCACAATTCATCCCCGAAAATGAAAAACTACACACAGCCTACTTTTGGCCATAGAGCAATGCAAGCCACTGTTATTCAGTCGACGGCAACGGGGGCACACATGTGTTTCTGGAAAACTGGGGAACGGGACATTATTCTACGATGTGTTTTGTAGTTCACATTTACACAAATCAGAATCCTTTAAATACCATTTACCCACCCACAGGGACTAATTTCCCTGCAATTCGTCATAACTTCGAAGCTAGAATCTGAAAAACGAGCCTCTCGCCTTCATTTCCAATTGGCTTGGAAGAAATATAGTCATGTAAACAGATGTTTCTACTGAGAATACGGAAATGCGGAAGGATACGTGTATGCAGATAGGATAGAAGGCCAAACAATCAGTAAAATTCAGTACTATAAAAAAAGATAATATTGTTGAGTAATATTAATAAGATTGAGTTACGTATCACTCAGCTTTATGAGCCGACGACGAAACTCAGGCATAATATAAAAAAAAGATTACATACTGCCGAATAAGAAAAGATAACATAATTATATGTGCAGTCGGCTTAGGGAAATACGCTATACCTAAATACATAAATATTACATAACTTAGTGTCTCCGTTTAAGTATGTCGACTTTTGTTATTTGGCGGTATATCCTCTCTGCATAGTCCTTCCACCATACGGCATTATTGTCGGTAAAAATATTTGTATAATATAAGATATTAAAAAATAAATAAAAATATTATTAAAAACGTCCAGTCGGCCGCCCCAGACACAGGTGGGAGAAGCAACTCCTCAAGAGGCTGTGCGAGAAGAGGCTGGGCCTACTATGGACGGATACCGTTAACGGAGCACAGGAGAGGGACGCCTGGAGGCGCCTTGTTGATGCGATGGGTCCCCAACTCGAGAAGAACAAGGGGAGGATATATGTATTATAAAAAATTAAAAAAATGTCATAAAATATTGTAATATTCAATATTTATGTAGCGAATTTCCACTCAAGACGCCTGCAGATATAAGTATATCGACTATTGTTATACGGCCGTATATCCTCTCTTCATACGTTACCAGTGAGGAAGTACAGCAGAAATAATCCTTTGGGGGATCAAGTATCCGAGGGATAAACTGTCGGGGATCAGTGCAGTAGGATCATTTTAACGAACCTGTAAACTAATATTTAATCAAACGATTTATTTTCATGATCATGAACCCTATGATAGTTAATTATACGTATCTTTTAATATTAAGGATTTCGAACTTTGTGAATATGGATATAAAATCTAATAACAGAACAAATCGTAGAAGAATATCCCCTTCATCAGTTTCACTATGGCACATCTGTGCTGAACCAAGAGACCCAGAATTCTTTCGACTGTCTGAATAACGTCATGATCCCAATATCACCTCCACCAACTCTCCTCCATCATACAACGAATAATAATTTTACTTACCGATACTTCTTTAAGAGAAAATATAACTGGCGACGATGATTGTTAATCTTTTTTTAAACCAAAGTAACACAGCCAATGATTCTTTAATGGTAAATAACATTTATAATACCATCGAACGTCCAGGGCGGGACTGATTAATTTAGTTTTTCCGCCCACTCCGCCCCTGTCAGCGACAGTTCGCCCTCGAACAATCGGCCTACGAAATCGTCAGGGCCGGACCGACGGTTATTGTTACCAGTTGCCAATCACAAAGGCTCTTTCAATTTGGGAGAGTTTAAACTGGCACCTTTGTTTCGGAGGGGACACCTACCACAGCAAAGTGGTGCGCGGTGTTTTGAAAAGGTGGTTCGAAAACAGAACGCTTTTCGTGGAAATTATTCGATAGAATTTTAACTCTTTAAATTCTGTGATCAAATTTTCTGGCTGATACACGCCTGGAAATTCACCCTTTGATATTAAATTGAACAATTAATTCCCTTGTGCGACAAGTGAGCAATTTTTTTTTTAAATTAGAACTTATACGAGTATATTTTTAGTTTTGTTTATTCATCTATACAACCTCAACATATTAAAAGGGTTTTTTTCAATTATTACATATTTTTTTACAGTAACTCCACACAGGAGGCCCTCAGGGAAATAATTTCCGTCAAGCCCTATATCATCTTTGGGGATGCTGTGTGGAGGGTCTTTTAGATGATAGAAAGGAATGAACCTGGATCTTGAAGAAACCCATGTTGTAGGAGGGAGAAAACACAGAGGCCAGTAGATTATTCCACAGCAGAGGTGTTGAACACAAGAACGAGTCGAAGAAGCGACCCGTTTTTATGTGACAAATGTCAACCATGTGCAAATGTTGGACGAGCGTTTGGCGTGTTTCCCAACTGTGCACCGGTGTCGAAGGGATGAATGACGCTAGTTCCTCAGAACATCTTCCATTATAATACAGCAGACAGCATTCCCACCTGATGTCTGTTCTCCAAAGGCAACAATCCGTTTGTTAAAATTTTGCAGAGTCAAAGGTTTTATCAAATATTTTGGGGCTCCCGACCAGAGGTGGCTGCCAAATTCTACAGCTGGGCGCACTTGCGATTTGTTCAGGAACCATTCAGTCGTGTACCATTTTGTGTACTGGGCAAAAAAGCAGTAAAAATCATATGTATAGTGCCTAACATTTATTTTAAGAATTATCGATTTCTTTAATCTATTTTAGAATATATTTCACAGAAAATCTATTAAAATGCATGAAAAAATACAATTCGTACAACCCAGGCCGCCAGAGGCGCTAGCGTAATATTTTGCCATCTCAATATATGGAAAATTGCAGAAGCCGGTCGTATTGTCTATTTCCATGGTATTTGATTTTACTAACTTCATGAAGATATTAAAACACATGAAGATATAAAATCATAAAATGTTCTCCTCATTTCAAGGTGGTTGTACGAAATTAAACATTAATGAATATTTTAATACCTTTCCCCCGATCTACAGTATGTTTAGTTGGCAAAATACAAAGTGTTAAGAGATTCAGTAGGGATTGAAGAAAAAATATGGATGGTCTTAATCACGACTTTTTTCGTGAAATTTTAATTTTCCATTTCAAGCAACGTTTCAATTCTGAATGGTGGTCTTTCACCAGTGCGATACTGGAGTACTTTCCACCCTGGAACGTGCGCAAATATACTATATATTATTTTTAGATGAATTAATAGTGAAACGGCACAAATTAATTAAATAAATATTATTTGCGCACGCTGGGATTTGAACCCACGACCTTCGGATTCGTAGTCGAGAGCCTTACCCATCGACCATGGAGGCAGTTAAATTTGTTATAGAATTCAAATTAAAATAGGCACACAGATACAAAACATATCATAGTAGGTACATGGATAGCCTTCACGAAATACAAAAACTAAATATCAAATTAAACACAAACAAATCCAGCAATAACATCGTGCCAATGCAATTCCATGTAATTTTCACAATTTACCGATTTTCAATGTTTTGGCTTCAAGAAATATGATGTTGCAGTACTCTTTTTATCGTTAATTCGACTTTTGGGAATACGGCTATCGAGAAACTGATCATTCAGGATTTCAGCTTTTGAAAATTTGACGATCTTGTCCCAAAGCCTTTTAAACAGAAAATTGAAATTCTGTTGACTTCCACTGTATTCTTACCTCCAAGTACAGGGTGTACAAAGCTTTAAGCTTCTTACGGAAACCACTTCATTACAGTTTCCATTACTGTGCTTCTCATTTTGGTTGCTAATCAGATTCTACTCCTCCTAGCATTTTGAAAGGTGGCTAGAATATGCATGAGAAACCAACAAGTACCGGCATACTTCTGAGGCGCTTTGCAAGTAAATGAAATTGCTTGGGATGCAGACTAGTTCTGACACAATTATTGTTATTTAACTATCAAAGTTTTTAAATTTATTATTTGTTGAGAATGTGTGAAGAAGTCGGGGATCCCCGAAGTAGACATGGTATAATCAAGTGAATCCAAAACTTGTTTCGGGACATTTTAGAAGACGGTACTTTTTTTTACATTAATTCTGAGAAAAATAATTTCCTTCAGGTCCTATATCGTCTTTGAGGATGCTGTGTGGAGGATCATTTTGAGGAGAAGAACGTGTGCAGATGTTGCAAGAGGGAGGAAATACAGAGGCCGGCAAATCGTTCCACAGCCGGGCTATTGAACTTAAGAACGAGTCGTAGAAACGACCCGTTCTCATGAACAATGTTGGGCACGGGTTTGGTGTGTTTCCCGACTATTCACCGGTGGCGAAGGAATCAATGGCGCTAGTTCCTCAGAGCATTTTCCATCGAAATACCGGTAGAACAAGGACAGCATTCTCATCTGACGCCTGTGCTCTAAAGATTGCAATCCGTTTGTTAAGATAAGGGAATCTATCAAACGGACCACCCGTTTCTACATAGAGGATTTTTTAAGATATTTTGGGGCTTCAGATTAGAGGTGGCTACCAATTCAGCATTTGGGCACTATTAAATACACTACACGCCCTATATAGTATGCACTGTATTTATGAGAATATGAATGGATGATGCAAGGAGTGTGTGCCAAGACGGTTCTAGGAACATTTACCGCCCACAATTCCCCGCGGAAGATTCACCGCGGAACCTTCACCGCGGAAATCAGGTAAAATAAAAAGTCTGAAAGGAATGTTTGTATTACATTAATAATGACAAGTTAATCTAACTTAAGCTAACCCAACCTAACAGAACTGTTATTTCATTTGTTTCCTTTAAATACTTGATTTTTGTTTGTACTAAATTATTTCAGTAGAAAGAATACAGTATAAAAATTCTTTCAGTAAGAGAAATTCTGTGGTAAAAAATTATGTTTCAGGACATTAATAACCCTATATATAATACAAATAGACAAGAGCAGCATTCAGCTGGCCACACAATTAGCAGATGATAAGAAAGAGTTCACTTTTAAACATTCAAAGCAAAATAAATTCATATCAGAACATGGAAATCTACACACATCCTTAAATTAGTCACAGAGAAATGCATGCCACTGGTATATTTATATTTGCTAGATGATTTATTTATTTGATTTTTTTTTAAATAACACAGATACGACGGCATCGGCCATCGGAAGGCTGAAGGAACTAAAGCGCACACCAGATACTAAGTTTGGTGAGCGAGCTTTCAGCGTGTCAGGCCCTCAAGCCTGGAATAAACAGCCATACGATCTAAGATTGATTAAAAACTCGACAGAATTCCGATCAAAACTCAAAACTCATCTCTTCGGACAGTCATATCCATGAATGGTTCAGTTACCTAATAAACAAATAATTTATATATTTATAAATGTAAATAATTATTATCAAAAAATCTCAAATAAAATCATGTAACAAATATGCACCTACTCTTCTTTTGTCAATATTCTTCTAATGTATTAATATCAATGTCAAATAGGATTTAAACAGTAACTTCAATGTTATGCAATGTGCAGTGTTTTCTAATATATGTGTCCTGTGCGTGCAAAGTCATACCATCTCAGCCCAAAACATTGTAAACATTGCGACCTGCTAGGTAAGTATGTTTTCTGTATATGTACATAATAAGATAAACCCTAGCAAGTAGTATTTGTACAGCGCCCTTGAGGTGATTTTTCATAAAAACGGCGCTATATAAATCGTTCAAGTATTATTATTATACACTTTTTTTAAAGATACATTTATGATTTTTTAATTTTTTTTTTTTTTTTTACATGAATACCGCACAAGAGTCTCAACTGCTCCCAACCGTCTGGAGCCAGTGAAACTATGGCATCCCCAATAGGGAAATGTTGTGAGGCTGAAGGTATTGGGGAGGGGAAGGAGAAGGGGAAGAGGAAGGTGGGGAAATGTCTGGCTATTCAGATCTGGTCACCAAACACGACTAAAAGCCATTTCAAGCAACGTTTCAATTCTGAATGGTGGTCTTTCACCAGGGCGATACTGAGAGTATCTTCCACTCTGGAACGTGCACAAATATACTACACATTATTTTTTAATTAATTAATTGTGAAACAGCACAAATTAATTAAATAAAAATTAGTTGCGCACGCCGGGATTTGAACCCGCGACCTTCCGATTCGTAGTCGAGAGCCTTACCCCTCGACCATGGAGGCCGTCAAAATCATTATTATATGTCCGTATTCTTCTTAATTCGCATTTGTTTCTATTGCTATCGTTTTGTTCTTGTATTTCTTTTTGTTTAATTGAATTTCAATTGTTTCAAATTAATGATTTATAAAACTTTTTTTTGACAGCCCATCACGGACGTCATCACAGACTGGTGTGTCCGTGGTAGACTGAAACCGGTCAGGTTAAAAAGAAAGAAAAATAAGTGAATAAAAGCGTAAACATTGTTCTAATAAATTCATATTCATTGTAGTGGAATTCCACTAGGAATTTTCAGTATCAAAAACAGAAATATTAAAAAAGGTTTCAAATTATTTTTATGCCTAAACTGGTTTATATTTAATAAATTTCAAGCTATTTCTCATTTTCATGAAATGTATACAATCACTATTAGAATATTGTATTATCGGATGGGGCAGTGATAATGATAATATTCTTAATTCATTCATTAGAACACTAAAAGCCAATAAGAAAATTGTGATAAAGTCCCTGTAAGAATTAGCACTGACGAAATTTTCAACAAACTTAACATTAATTTCCATGAAACAATTATTCTCTAAAACAATACTACTTTACATTTATAAATACAAAAAACCACAAACACAACATTTGGACCAAAATCTTCTTAAATTATGGTACTTAACTCTGAAACAAAATCCCACTCTCCTTCAAAAATCACAAACGCCATAAATAAAGGATTTTTAAATAAATTTATAAATCATTAATTTCGTTTGATATAAATAAAGGCTTAACAAATTTACATACAAATACAACCGGTTTACAATTAGACAAATTTGAAATTTTAGAAATCAGAAAAATCGTTAATAGTGAATTAAATTTAATTAATAATCAAATGTTTTTTTAAAATAATCTCATGAATTTATTTCCAAAAACAATTTATTTTTTAATTTCTAATATGAATTTGTTATTCAATGTTTTACAATAATTTTTTATTAACTTTTTTTGATTAATTACTTACCTACTTTAATCAATTTTTCATTATGTTTATAATTTGTCTATTCTTAAATTAATGTGTTCTATATTAATCATTTGTCCATACCAGACGTTATTTTTTTTTTAAATTCTATATATTCCTGATGAAGAAAGTATCGCTTTCGAAACATGTAGATATGTGTATATTAATAAAGTGTTGAATCCAAAATAAATTAAAATTTAGGGCCGTCTGTTTCAACGCATGCTATAGTAAATGTAAGAGTTGAACGGCGTGCTAAAGTTAAATTTCACCAAAATACGTTTTTCAATCAATTTAACTGCCTGTTTTACGTCACTTCTAACTTTAGCACTTACTTTCCGAAAACCGATAGTTACTCGGCCATTTTGACACATTTGACAGTTCTATTGACGGAATCAATCGCTTCAATTACGATTTATTTCATGAATAATATTATAGAATATGATGATAGTGACAACGAATTCCTCATCCAGTAATATGTATTCAGCGAAAAGCGAAAACATTTCGACCACGCGTAAATAATAATATATTCTGCATGTTTTCAGGTTTTCACGGCCAAGAGCAATTTTTTTGGTTACAGGGAGAGAAAGCTCAACACGGGATAATATCCCAAAAACCATTCAAGATAATTAACATTAAGCTTATTGGGGACGATTCTGAATTTTTGACGCGATATCGTAGGTCGAAAGATCTCGAAATTTGCAATATCACAAATTCAATATGATATTAGTTACTGAAAAACTAATTATATTTTTTCCTGTAATATCGTCTATAATAAGTAGCCGTTTATTTTTAAACGCTCACACGAATATTTTTGTAATATTTTGATATATTCAGCCATATAAGAATATTTTTTAGATACCAGTATGACGCAAACTAAAACCCGCGGCATATTTTGACGGTTGTTATTTCTATCAAATTTAACCGTCGGTGTGGCCGCACCAAAAAAATGATGCGTCGTGTTTTTTCACATAATTTGGAGGAATATTCTGCTTTCTCGACTGGCCACACTAATAACTATTACTTTAGCAAATGTATACTTGAAACAGCGCGTTGTCCTATTTGACACGTGAGTTACTTTAACTGACAGTTAAAATTTAAATTTACCTCACGGTTTTGAAACAAACGGCCCTAAGTAAATGAAACATGTCGTTATAAACCACGAATATATTTTATTTTCACCAACCGGTTTCGCTTAACTCAATGTAAATATAATAACTGGTTATTATATTTACCCTGATGAAGTTAAGCGAAACCGGTTGGTGAAAATAAAATATATTGGTGGTTTATAACAACGTGTTTCATTTAATTAATACAATGTCAAACCACAAAGTGATTGCTTCTTACGAAAATATAATTTAAAATTCATTTATTAATAATGGTGCCACAAATTGAATATCAATCTCTTGAAGAAATTATTATTTTGGTAATTCAGCATCAAAATATACAATATGTAATGGAAATTTGCAAGTTGTAGCTTAAATAAGCACTATTAATTGTAGTGTTAAACAGATAGAAATAACAAAAATTTCATAGAAGCAATGTTTCAACATCCAGAACGGTCTAGATTACGTACAGTGATATTTTATTTCACGTTTGAATTTCTTTTGATAAAAGATTGAATGTGCGAGGACAAATAAAACTGCTGTGTGTTTGCTTTCATTATATTTATATTTAGATGAATATATATATATATATATATATATATAATATGCCTTTGCTTTAAATGAGGTAAATTTCTAGTCAAAAGCTAATCGTTAGACTGCTGCTTTATGTAAATAGTATCAAGTTGTTTATATTGAGCCATTGAAACTTGCAAATGGCGAATGAAGGTTGAAAGCGCTTAGAAATATGTAGACGAAAACTTTGAATGGCTGTTTACAATTGTCTGATGAGATTTTGCGAATATTCAACAAGTGATTGTTTAAAAGTAATGATTACAATTTAGAACTCACTCAATACTGATAGTAGGAAAACGAAAACTGGTTGTATTTATACCATTCGTGTTCAAAATTGGTTATTTGCAAAAGGAAGGAATCATTTCATAAAATATCTTACATTCATAAACGAGATTATTATTAATGTATTAACTTATTTAATAATATTTTTATTTACTTTTTAAATTAAAATGTATATGTATAAGAATCATGATTTTATACATATCTTATTTTATTTATTTTTTCTTGCATATTTACTAAATATCTACTTTTTCCCTTTCTTTCAACTTGCAACTTTATATTGTTTTTAAAATACTTGTGTTTCTATTTTTAATTACGTTATCTATTTTTTTTATTTGTTAACATGTAGGTATACAACAATATTATATACAAAAAACCTCGACTACCATAATACGGGCATGTGCCTAGTTTGGTAGTTGAAAAAATAAAAAAATGTAAACTCTGTACCAAACTTATAAAATAAATATTAAAAAAAATTCAATTATTTAGCGTTTCTTGTGACACTCCACCTCAAGTGAGCTTTACTCCAAAAAAACAATAATGTTCTTCTTAATTAAAAAATATTTCTACAGGGATGTCTAAGAAGTTTAAATTATTTAACTTACAGCAAAAAAATTATTAATAAACTAAGCGAAGACCCGTGAAATATCACGGGATTAAAATAATTGAATTAAAAAAATCTAACTAATTAAATAACACCACCAACTATTGAAAGAATGGAGGCATAAATTCATAAATTGGAAAAATCAAATCAATCTAACAGTTAATTTACATATTTTAAAAAATCTAAGACTTTCTCTAATTGGAAAATTTAACATCAGTCTACCCCGCACTACAATCAAATCTCCAATATGCTGTAATCAAATGGGAAACTGCATACAAAACTAACTAACTCCACTCCTTGAAAGTATAAAAATAATATTAAAAAACCAAAGGATTATCAAACAAACCTTATTTACGAAGAATTTAATTTAATCTGGTCCCAAAAAACATTATAATTCAATTAATAAAAGAAAAACATAATCACAAGCTTTTCACTACAAGTCGTAAACGTCAAAAATATAAATTTCCATCATAAAAATGTAACACCTCGTGTGCAGTTTGAGATGACCCCCCCCCCACTACTCTTTAAAGATGTGATGGCCCGTCCTTCCTTCGTTTATGATTTAATTTAGCAATAGACTTTCGTTCGCGCCACCGATTTAAGATGACTCCTCTACTGCTGCCTTAAATTTTCCTAACTAATGTGATTGGAAAACTCTTTGTAGTTTTCCTTTCAATTTGAGGTTTTTTCTCCTCCTTGGCCAGCGTGTAACGTCTAGCCCTATGCTAACATTCGAGTGTTTCCGATTTTCATGATTTTCACGGAAATTTTGCACTCCAATGTGGTCAATTTCCCAAGCTTTTCCGGAGTCTACGTTGTGTTGTTTTTTGTTTCAGACTATTGGAAAAACAAGGCCTTATTTGTGGTAAACCCTATTCTTTGTAGCGTAGGCAGACTCTCGCATACCATTGACAGAATTCGTATTCCTAACATTCCTATCTTAGACTTTAATGTTCTGAACTCTCTATTATTATCCTACTATGCAATCTACGTTAATTTCCTATAGGAAGACTAGCATTTTCCTAACTTTACCCCTAAAGTTTCTATTTTTTTTTCTATCGTGAGTTTTAATGGGAAAACTTAGCTTCTGGGCTATACCAATTGCACTATTCCTGATCTATATAATACGACGTAGTTTCGATTTTAAATTTGGTATACATAAATGTAATGATCACAGTATTATCGCCTTTCCTCATCGTACTAAGTGTTATTCTACATGGGTTAGTTTCAATGAATTTCATGGTTAAAAGGTACAGTTTTACTTGTTTTGGCGCCATCTCCATCCTCTCCTAAATTTGGGAAAATTACATGATTAGGTTTTAGTTTACACAGCTTTTGTTATGACGAGAGATCGAATACGGTTTGTTTTGCTGCAATTCGGCTCCAGACCTACCCCTAAAGTACTCAGATGACCACGTTTCCGGTCAGTAACTCTCTCTTCACAGACGTACAGCCTGACCAAATCGGTATACGTAACCTCTTCTTTTAGTTCGTGCGCTATTGGTCATCCCCTGTACCGCGACGAAAAGAGCACCTTCCTTATCCATGGGTCCGAGACCCTCCGAATTCCCGTCCTCCAGACAGTTACATTTAAAGGAGATCAAACCGGTTCCGTCCCCTCGTCAAACAACATTATATACTTGCGAATTTTTGCAAAGTCCGGGTTGAAAGGCCGTCCCTCGCATCAAAAGTTCAGAGATAACCACGCTTAAATCAGCAATTATCTCTGCCCAATCGATAGGTACAAATTATAAATATATGTAAACAATATGAGTTTTTATAATCCACAATACTCCAGTTTTCCCAGAAAATTGTGGATCTGACATCTCCAACACAGGTCGTGAATCTGTGCCAGATATTCAGACATATTACATAAGAATATACGTAAAAGTGATAATACAATATATATAATAGATTACTTTTGGTTTGGTTGACAGGTTGATTTAATGAGACCCTGCTATCTCATGTAGATTGAATTTAACTGTAGATTGATTTTTTTGTTTGGAGAAAAGGTAGGACTCCAAAAAGCCCAAAATTTGCAAGGCCTGAACCTTGAAAACCTAAGTCGAAGATAAAATTAATTTTATAACATAACTTGGGAACGTATTGTCGACGAATGATTATGCTTATTTTGACATTTCTAGTAATGTGGGTTTTTGTTTGTCCTGTTGAATTCATCAATATGTTCGAACGGGAGTGGAGCGCCTTTGAATTGAATCTTTCTACGAAAATGGCGCTATAAAAATATTTATGTACGCAAACTACAAATACGTGATTCCTAAAAGATGATAGTTCATCGCAAAAGATGATAGTTCATCGCAAAAGATGATAGTTCATCGCAAAAGATGATAGTTATTTTTCAATTAAATGTCGACGTTTGTTAAGGTACTTATTCTTCGTAAGATGTACTGAAATTCGAATATATATATACTTATACGTATTTACATACTTCGATAAAAGAGGGTGTGGTTTGGAATGTTGACCTAGTTTTAATAACAGTCGAGGAAGTGTGTCATTGAGATATGCGACAGTTATTAAGTGTCAGAGACCCCCCGTCAGGAAGCATAACAATTAGGATTCATTGGTTTGTTTTAGAATGATAACGATCTTTGAATTAATAAAAATCGTTTGGGATGTTTATAATTAGTAACGTTAGTTTTCGAATTTAAGTGTTAGGGAAATATATACTAATAAAATAAATAGTTTTTTTTTGGAAATATACATAAATATAATAATTGGTTTTATATATATATATATTAAACATTGTATATAAATAAAGATAAAATAGATAACGGCCATATAGATTTGATAGATACATTATACATTTCATATATATATATATATATATATATATCCATACACACATATATACTCTTAGTAAAGGCTTAGGTATCTACCGGAAATTTTTATAAATACTTAAATGTATTTATGGAAAAAAAATAGGTATTTTTGAATATTTAAAAAGTCAAGTGCTGGTAATGAGTGAGACAATTGAATTATCTATAGTACTAGTTTAATTATAATTCAATGCGAAAAGAGAGGTTTATACAGGTAAGTATCTAACGGAAATTATTATAAATACCTAGATGTATTTATGTAAAAAATTATATTTCTGAATATTTAAATTCAAGTACTGGTATTGAGTGAGACAATTGAATTATCTTTAGTACTCGTTTAATTATAATTCAATGTGAAAAGAGAGGATTATCGTAAAATATTTAATGGAGCTAGACATACCGCTCGGGTACCCTAAAATGTATTTGAACATAATTATTTGATTAGAACGGCTTTGATCAAGTATACAAAACATTTACTCATGATAGATAACGGTCGTATAGTATTGACCTATATATTAAACATTAAATATAATCATATATATATATATATATACACATATATACAATACATGTACTTATAAATCATTAGAAATATAATTCATGTCTCCGTCCTCGCCTTCCCCGGGAGAACCTGAAAACTTTTATATTAAATGGTTGACTCACCTGAACTCCCGACAAATTTCATAATTTTTCCAGACGGGTTATACACGCCAATTACGAGGTTTGGGAAAATATTGGACTTCCCTGCCTGGTATGTTTAATCTAATTTAGTAATATTTACTTAATACAATCTAGTGTTTCCTAATTTCAATTCGTGATCCACCGATCTGTACTATTTCTTCAAATTTAATGCTCTCTCAATCCGGATATTATTAAACAATATTTAAATTTTTGTTGTTTTATTTTCCTATTTTATTCTTTGTACTCACGTAATTCTCTTTACTAACCATTAATTAAATCCGTAAACCGAACGCTTGGTAATATTTTAGAGCTTTATTATTTTTCTTTGACGAAATTAATCCCACGCTAGGTATTAAAATGAATTATATGAAACTAAGACTCAGCTGTTTTTAAACTTTCACTAAATTATTTTAAACGCAATTATATTTAATTTTTCTTAACTCGTAATGAATTTAGTTCAACACAAAATATGAATTAAATCACATTTCATTTAAACAATTTTAATTAATTCACAGAAGCTAATTTTAAAAATCTTTAAACAAATAACTTTATTAATTTTAGAAATTTTCAATATTTATTAAATTATTATTATTATCACATTGCTCTAACAGTTTGAGAAAATTAGATCAACAAGAGAATTTATTTTAATACAATATTAATTCGAACACAAAACACTTTATTTACTGGGTCACTTTTTTTTATATCACTTCACTTAAATATAATGAATTTTAGAAGACTTCGGTTCAAACACTTTATTTATAAACACTTTCGATTATTATAATTTCACTTAAAACCACCAATTTTAATTAATTCACATAAGTAATTTTTAGTATCAACTTAATTATAATGAATTTTAGAAACTTCAATATTTATCAAACTATTATTGAATTAAATCAAACTATTGTTGAATCAATTCAACAACTATTAAAAAGAATTTATTTAAAACTTTATTTAATTGTAAGAAACAAATCAAAATGAAACTTCCTAAGTCCAAAAACAAAACAATTACTTAATATCGGTCAGCACGTAATTTAATTATTTCCTCGCCCGGCGTACTTCGCGACTAATCCCAATCAACTTCAATTCAAACACTTTATTTATACACTCTCACTTAATCACTTCTCAATTACTTAAACACCGATACGCCCGCAATCAACTATTTCTTCCGACTTATCTCGCGGCCAACTGTCTAACGTTATTGGATTTTCAAATGTTAAGAAACGGGTTAATGTACTTGTTAGCAAATTAATAAAAACTTACCCTACTTCTTAGTGCATATCCAAATTTTTTAGTTTAATTTCACACACATAACCCGCAAAACAACTACCACTATCACGTATTTTTATGCATGCAAAAAACCATGCAACCTCTAGGACAGACTCCTTCCTAAAAACACCACCACATTCGCTCCCGTCTTCTAAAAACTCAAATTACCTCATTCGCCTATCTATAACTCCATATCACTGCATTATCAACAAAACAACTACTCCCTTCCCTTGACTATCTAAAACTCACTATATCACTCGCATTATCAAATCAAAACAACCACTCTCTCTGCCTGTCTATAACTCACTATCCCCCTCCTCCGAATCGACTACCTACCTTCTCCCCAACTCTCCAAAAAAACCGACTATCTTCCCGTTATTCGACGCACAGGTCCGTACTAGGTATCCTTCGCCAACTTAAACGAATTTATAATTCTTTTAAATTATCTCCTATAAACCAACTATTCTGAGTAAGATATTTACTTACTGTTTGATCCCACTATCGAACCAAAATAGGTACCGTTCCTGCTAGTATCACGGTACATTTGGCACTCACGCGTGCCAAATTTACCCATTGTTTGGTTTAGAAATTCGCTCAGGCAACAATAATAACAATAACAAATGGGCCACTTCCACCATATATACCCTATCTCTTAGACTACATCCAACAATTTACATATCAGTTTCATTACTAATGGCTTACAGCTTAGAAATTTCCTAATTATGGCTTATAATTAGTGATTTACATCTAAGAGTTATATAGATAACGACAACTTGGACCTGCAGCTAGTGACTTAAACCTAGGTAAGCTCAATTTCATAATCGAAGTCATCAAGACTATACCTTTCTCCTATTCCATTCCTCACAAAACCGTAAATCTGAATGCAGAATAAAAGGCAGCTTCCCAGTTGCGCTGGACACCGAATCGCATTCAAGATCGAACCACTTACTCATACAAGCTTTTATTTATTTCCTCGCATACAAAATATTAACAAAGCAGGCACACTGGTCTCTCAATGCGCATCTGGATATATTATTCATAACAATTTCATCACTAACTTGATAATTTATTATCTTCAGTCCTAAGGAGAGGTAGAATGTCCCAACTCATTTCTAAAATCAATAATTAATTCCTGTTTCTTAGAGATGTCACATTATTTAATTCTTCAACGTGCCTCGGTAATTTCATTATTTCAACACCTTGCTTTAAACGTTGGTACCTAATTTATCACCCTCCCATAAAAGAAGAATTCTCGCCTTCATACAATCATCCCATAAAAGAAGAATTCTCGCCTTCATACCATCATAACTTTGATAATTTACTACCTGCAGCCATCCAAAACCCTTGAGATTCTCTAACATTATGTCTTATCCCGAAACAAACCGCGTCCATCTTTCAACGCGTCGCAGATTCATTTAACTCTCCGATTACAGTGGCGTCTCCAAGACTTATACTCGGGTCGTTGAAAAATCCTTATTTAATTTGTTTCAGGTATTTTAGGTGAGGCACTAGTTTGCGGCTTCGAACCATAGCAACTAGTTAATTTTTAACATCAACTACACCGTGTTGATTCTATTTAGTATGTCAATTAATATGCTTGTAAATCATTATATTTACCCAAAATGGTAATCTAGACAATGTTTATATCTGGTTCCCCCTTTCCAAATACGTAATTCACGCCGAAATTGCACAACTCTCCAATCCAATCAACGATTATTTCGGATATTTTTCCATCGCCGAGTTAATGCCACCCGCCTTCACTGGAATATTTCTGGGTCCTCAACCTTGTAACCCAGTCTGTAACATTCTCATGTATTCTTTTCAAGTGTTCGTTTTTGTATAATCCCGTTATCGTCGCTTTCGATATGTTTGTTTAAGATTCACAAGTCACAAGTCATAATTCATTATTAAGGAATGTTTTTACAATAAATTCTCCTTCTATGAGTTCTATGAAGCTCTGGTACTTTCCTTTCAGCCACCTCGAAACCGTTCTAAGATGTGCAACGCTCCCTTATCCTTCGAGACTCTAAATTTACATGAATTATTTTAAAGTATAAAAAAAAAGATTTTCCTGCTAAGACTCGAATTCATCACACTCCTCCCTTGGAATGAAAGAGAAGATTTTTTTAAAGTGACTATTTCTTTCCAAAATCTAGTAACATAAGCGTATAATTGGATTCGCCAGCTATTATTCTAAATTGTATTCCTTCTTTTCCATCACCTAACGCTTGCCCTTTATAAAATCCTATACCTGTTGTTTAATAACGAAAAGTATTGTCCGTTGCTTTAATAAACCTTTCCAAATACTTAGTCCGCCCCTGACGTGCGAGTCCTTTCCTTTTGTTTTATTGTCGTCAGGGTTTAGCGTAATGATCTACCTGCTACTTTAAACCCGGGCAACCCACTTCAGATGTTCGAGCACGTGGTAACCTTTTTTTTTAAACCTATGATCCATTGTCTACCACGAATGTTTAGACTGCGTCTTCTATCACTAATTTCATAATCGAACTAAGTTTTTTTTTTTTTTTGGAGACTGCAACTAATTTCAATTATTTCATACTCGATACTATATCTCTTTTTTTTCTTATTGAAGGTTAGATTACCGCAAACTGTTGTTCTGAACAAAACTCCTAATATCCATTTTTCTCTCCTCCCAAACTATTATTCCCTAGTCACTTATCGAAGGTTAGATTACCGCACACTGTTGTTCTGAACAAAGCTCCTAATATCCATTTTTCTCTCCTCCCAAACTATAATTCCCTAGTCACTTATCGAAGGTTAGATTACCGCACACTGTTGTTCTGAACAAAGCTCCTAATATCCATTTTTCTCTCCTCCCAAACTATACTTCGCTGAGGACTCGTCGAGGTTGGTAAATTCAAGACTATTATTTTTAACAACATAATAATTGTCCTATTTCAAAACTTGCGTCTCTATTTTCTGTGAATTTAACACTTGCATGGTTTTCTGTTAAAAGGTAACTATCTCTATTGCGTCTATCTCTACTTTCAATGGTACAATAACGTTCGTGGATTGAATATCTCTCTCCGGTTCTTTGTATTGTGAATCACTTCAATTATAATTCCTAAATCTCTGTGTCTAAACATTTCTAGTTCTTATAGAAGGTTGACTAACATCAAATTTTAGTAAATTTTATTATTTTTCTAATTCTTTTGTATTGTTAACTGCTTCGTTAGTAATTCGTAACTACTTTTGTCTGAACGTTTCTAGTTTTTTTTTTTTGTATTTTTAATTGAGGGTTGGCTAACATCAAATTTAGTTAGGTATTTCTAATTCTAATTATTTTGAATACGTTATCTGTCAACAAATACGAAAATATACCTATCTTGTATTACTACAAACTCCTGGTCACACGGCGCCAGCTGAGATGGCCCCCCCCTCCTACTAGGCTTTAAAGATGTGATGGCCCGTCCTTCCTTCGTTTATGATTTAATTTAGCAATAGACTACCGTTCGCGCCACCGATTTAAGATGACTCCTCTACTGCTGCCTTAAATTTTCCTAACTAATGTGATTGGAAAACTCTTTGTAGTTTTCCTTTCAATTTGAGGTTTTTCTCCTCCTTGGCCAGCGTGTAACGTCTAGCCCTATGCTAACATTCGAGTGTTTCCGATTTTCATGATTTTCACGGAAATTTTGCACTCCAATGTGGTCAATTTCCCAAGCTTTTCCGGAGTCTACGTTGTGTTGTTTTTTGTTTCAGACTATTGGAAAAACAAGGCCTTATTTGTGGTAACCCCTATTCTTTGTAGCGTAGGCAGACTCTCGCATACCATTGACAGAATTCATATTCCTAACATTTCTCCTATCTTAGACTTTAATGTTCTGAACTCTCTATTATTATCCTACTATGCAATCTACGTTAATTTCCTATAGGAAGACTAGCATTTTCCTAACTTTACCCCTAAATTTTCTATTTTTCTTCTATCGTGAGTTTTAATGGGAAAACTTAGCTTCTGGGCTATACTAATTGCACTATTCCTGATCTATATAATACGACGTAGTTTCAATTTTAAATTTGGTATACATAAATGTAATGATCACAGTATTATCGCCTTTCCTCATCGTACTAAGTGTTATTCTACATGGGTTAGTTTCAATGAATTTCATGGTTAAAAGGTACAGTTTTACTTGTTTTGGCGCCATCTCCATCCTCTCCTAAATTTGGGAAAATTACATGATTAGGTTTTAGTTTACACAGCTTTTGTTATGACGAGAGATCGAATACGGTTTGTTTTGCTGCAATTCGGCTCCAGACCAACCCCTAAAGTACTCAGATGACCACGTTTCCGGTCAGTAACTCTCTCTTCACAGACGTACAGCCTGACCAAACGGTATACGTAACCTCTTCAATTTTCAGTTCGTGCGCTATTGGTCATCCCCTGTACCGCGACGGAAAGAGCACCTTCCTTATCCATGGGTCCGAGACCCTCCGAATTCCCGTCCTCCAGACAGTTACATTTAAAGGAGATCAAACCGGTTCCGTCCCCTCGTCAAACAACATTATATACTTGCGAATTTTTGCAAAGTCCGGGTTGAAAGGCCGTCCCCCGCATCAAGAGTTCAGAGATAACCACGCTTAAATCAGCAATTATTTCTGCCCAATCGATAGGTACAAATTATAAATATATGTAAACAATACGAGTTTTTTATAATCCACAATACTCCAGTTTTCCCAGAAAATTGTGGATCTGACATCTCCAACACAGGTCGTGAATCTGTGCCAGATATTCAGACATATTACATAAGAATATACGTAAAAGTGATAATACAATATACATGATATATTACTTTTTGGTTTGGTTGACAGGTTGGTTTAATGAGACCCTGCTATCTCATGTAGTTTGAATTTAACTGTAGATTGATTTTTGTTTGGAGAAAAGGTAGGACTCCAAAAAGCCCAAAATTTGCAAGGCCTGAACCTTGAAAACCTAAGTCGAAGATAAAATTAATTTTATAACATAACTTGGGAACGTATTGTCGACGAATGATTATGCTTATTTTGATATTTCTAGTAATGTGGGTTTTTGTTTGTTCTGTTGAATTCATCAATATGTTCGAACGGGTGTGGAGCGCCTTTGAATTGAATCTTTCTATGAAAATGGCGCTATAAAAATATTTATGTACGCAAACTACAAATACGTGATTTCTAAAAGATGATAGTCCATCGCAAAAGATGATAGTTATTTTTCAATTAAATGTCGACGTTTGTTAAAGTACTTATTCTTCGTAAGATGTACTGAAATTCGAATATATATATACTTATACGTATCTACATACTTCGATAAAAGAAGGTGTGGTTTGGAATGTTGACCTAGTTTTAATAACAGTCGAGGAAGTGTGTCATTGAGATATGCGACAGTTATTAAGTGTCAGAGACCCCCGTCAGGAAGCATAACAATTAGGATTCATTGGTTTGTTTTAGAATGATAACGATCTTTGAATTAATAAAATCGTTTGGGTTGTTGGTAATTTTAGTAACGTTAGTTTTGAATTTATATGTTAGGAAAATGTATATATTAATAAAATAAATTGTTTTTATAGGAGATATACATAAATATAATAATTGGTTTTATATATATATACATATTAAACATTGTATATAAATAAACATAAAATAAATAACGGCCATATAGATTTGATAGATACATTATACACTTTCTTTATATATATACCTATACACACATACATACTCTTAGTAAAGGCCAAGTCTTTAGCCGAAGTTATTTCACTACACAGTGAAATACCTATAAAAGATGTTCTGAAGTTGTTGACTATGAATTAACTCGATAAAGACAATTATACAGGTAGGTATCTACCGGAAATTTTTATAAATACTTAAATGTATTTATGGAAAAAATAGGTATTTTTGAATATTTAAAAGTCAAGTGCTGGTAATGAGTGAGACAATTGAATTATCTATAGTACTAGTTTAATTATAATTCAATGCGAAAGGAAAGATTTATCGTAAAATATCTCATAAAGGAAGATGTACCCGCTGGGTATCATAAAATGTATTTGAACTCAAATATTTGATTAGAACGGCTTTGATCACGTATACAAAACATTCACTCATGATAGATAACGGTCGTATAGTATTGACCTATATATTAAACATTAAATATAAACATATATATATACATATTTACATATACACACATACAATACATGTACTTATAAGTCATCAGAAATATAATTCATATCTCCATCCTCGCCTTCCCCGGGATCCTGAAAACTTGTATATTAATTTGACTCACCTGAATTCCGACAAATTCATAATTTTTCCAGACGGGTTATACACGCCAATATGAAGATTCAGAAAATATTGAACTCCCTGCCTGGAATGTCTAATCTAAGTTAGAAATATTCACTTAATACAATCTAGTGTTTCCCAATTTCAATTCGTGATCCACCGATCTGTACTATTTCTTCAAATTTAATGCTCTCTCAATCCGGATATTATTAAACAATATTTAAATTTTTGTTGTTTTATTTTCCTATTTTGTTCTTTGTACTCACGTAATTCTCTTTACTAACCATTAATTAAATCCGTAAACCGAACGCTTGGTAATATTTTAGAGCTTTATTATTTTTCTTTGACGAAATTAATCCCACGCTAGGTATTAAAAATGAATTATATGAAACTAAGACTCAGCTGTTTTTAAACTTTCACTAAATTATTTTAAACGCAATTATATTTAATTTTTCTTAAACTCGTAATGAATTTAGTTCAACACAAAATATGAATTAAATCACATTTCATTTAAACAATTTTAATTAATTCACAGAAGCTAATTTTTAAAAATCTTTAAACAAATAACTTTATTAATTTTAGAAATTTTCAATATTTATTAAATTATTATTATTATCACATTGCTCTAACAGTTTGAGAAAATTAGATCAACAAGAGAATTTATTTTAATACAATATTAATTCGAACACAAAACACTTTATTTACTGGGTCACTTTTTATATCACTTCACTTAAATATAATGAATTTTAGAAGACTTCGATTCAAACACTTTATTTATAAACACTTTCGATTATTATAATTTCACTTAAAACCACCAATTTTAATTAATTCACAGAAGTAATTTTTAGTATCAACTCAGGTATAATGAATTTAAAAACTTCAATATTTATCAAACTATTATTGAATTAAATCAAACTATTGTTGAATCAATCCAACAACTATTTAAAAGAATTTATTTAAAACTTTATTTAATTGTAAGAAACAAATCAAATGAAACTTCCTAAGTCCAAAAACAAAACAATTACTTAAAATCGGCCAGCACGTAATTTAATTTTTTCTCGCCCGACGTATTCCGCGACTAATCCCAATCAACTTCAATTCAAACACTTTATTTATACACTCTCACTTAATCACTTCTCAATTACTTAAACACCGATACGCCCGCAATCAACTATTTCTTCCGACTTATCTCGCGGCCAACTGTCTAACGTTATTGGATTTTCAAATGTTAAGAAACGGGTTAATGTACTTGTTAGCAAATTAATAAAAACTTACCCTACTTCTTAGTGCATATCCAAATTTTTTAGTTTAATTTCACACACAAAACCCGCAAAACAACTACCACTATCACGTATTTTTATGCATGCAAAAACCCATGCAACCTCTAGAACAGACTCCTTCCTAAAAATTCCATCACATTCGCTTCAGTCTTCTAAAAACCCAACTACCCTATCTGCCTATCTATAACCCGCTATATCACTCGCATTATCAAATCAAAAACAACCACCCTCCCTGACTGTCTAAAACTCACTATCTCACTCGCATTATCAAATCAAAAACAACCACTCTCTCTGCCTGTCTATAACTCACTATCCCCCTCCTCCGAATCGACTACCTACCTTCTCCCCAACTCTCCAAAAAAACCGACTATCTTCCCGTTATTCGACGCACAGGTCCGTACTAGGTATCCTTCGCCAACTTAAACGAATTTATAATTCTTTTAAATTATCTCCTATAAACCAACTATTCTGAGTAAGATATTTACTTACTGTTTGATCCCACTATCGAACCAAAATAGGTACCGTTCCTGCTAGTATCACGGTACATTTGGCACTCACGCGTGCCAAATTTACCCATTGCTTGGTTTAGAAATTCGCTCAGGCAACAATAATAACAATAACAAATGGGCCACTTCCACCATATATACCCTATCTCTTAGACTACATCCAACAATTTACATATCAGTTTCATTACTAATGGCTTACAGCTTAGAAATTTCCTAATTATGGCTTATAATTAGTGATTTACATCTAAGAGTTATATAGATAACGACAACTTGGACCTGCAGCTAGTGACTTAAGCCTAGGTAAGCTCAATTTCATAATCGAAGTCATCAAGACTATACCTATCTCCTATTCCATTCCTCACAAAACCGTAAATCTGAATGCAGAATAAAAGGCAGCTTCCCAGTTGCGCTGGACACCGAATCGCATTCAAGATCGAACTACTTACTCATATAAGTTTTTATTTATTTCATCGCATACAAAATATTAACAAAGCAGGCACACTGGTCTCTCAATGCGCATCTGGATATATTATTCATAACAATTTCATCACTAACTTGATAATTTATTATCTTCAGTCCTAAGGAGAGGTAGAATGTCCCAACTCATTTCTAAAATCAATAATTAATTCCTGTTTCTTAGAGATGTCACATTATTTAATTCTTCAACGTGCCTCGGTAACTTCATTATTTCAACACCTTGCTTTAAACGTTGGTACCTAATTTATCACCCTCCCATAAAAGAAGAATTCTCGCCTTCATACAATCATAACTTTGATAATTTACTACCTGCAGCCATCCAAAACCCTTGAGATTCTCTAACATTATGTCTTAGCCCGAAACAAACCGCGTCCATCTTTCAACGCGTCGCAGATTCATTTAACTCTCCGATTACAGTGGCGTCTCCAAGACTTATACTCGGGTCGTTGAAAAATCCTTATTTAATTTGTTTTAGGTATTTTAGGTGAGGCACTAGTTTGCGGTTTCGAACCATAGCAACTAGTTAATTTTTAACATCAAATACACCGTGTTGATTCTATTTAGTATGTCAATTAATATGCTTGTAAATCATTATATTTACCCAAAATGGTAATCTAGACAATGTTTATATCTGGTTCCCCCTTTCCAAATACGTAATTCACGCCGAAATTGCACAACTCTCCAATCCAATCAACGATTATTTCGGATATTTTTCCATCGCCGAGTTAATGCCACCCGCCTTCACTGGAATATTTCTGGGTCCTCAACCTTGTAACCCAGTCTGTAACATTCTCATGTATTCTTTTCAAGTGTTCGTTTTTGTATAATCCCGTTATCGTCGCTTTCGATATGTTTGTTTAGGATTCACAAGTCACAAGTCATAATTCATTATTAAGGAATGTTTTTACAATAAATTCTCCTTCTATGAGTTCTATGAAGCTCTGGTACTTTCCTTTCAGCCACCCCGAAACCGTTCTAAGATGTGCAACGCTCCCTTATCCTTCGAGACTCTAAATTTACATGAATTATTTTAAAGTATAAAAAAAAAAGATTTTCCTGCTAAGACTCGAATTCATCACACTACATACATGGAAGTAATGAGATGACGGATTTGCATCTTTACTACGTACATGGAAGTAATGAGATGACGGATTTGCATCTATACTACATACATGGAAGTAATGAGATGACGGATTTGCATCTATACTACGTACATGGAAGTAATGAGATGACGGATTTGCATCTTTACTACATACATGGAACTAATGAGATGACGGATTTGCATCTATACTACGTACATGGAAGTAATGAGATGACGGATTTGCATCTTTACTACGTACATGGAAGTAATGAGATGACAGATTTGAATTTTTACTACGTATACGGAAGTAATAAGATAACGGATTTACATCTTTACTACGGATATGGAAGTAATGTAGACGTGATGTTTATGAATTTTATATTCCTACCTATTACTATTTTAAAATATTAATAATAATGTTACAAGTTTCGAGTGATTAAATCTAAAAATAATCTCTACTGCTTGTAATGATAATGGATTCGGCTGGATGTAGGAACGCGGGAGAAGGAGAGGAGGAAGGTTGGGAAAGTGCAGTTACGAGAGAAAGAGCATTTGTACAGACTTACCCGGTGAGGGGTGTCCCTCCAGGGAGCCTGGCTCTGGACCTTTGACTAGCTCAGTTTTGGCAGGCCAAGGAGCTCTTCTGCAGGGTCGACAGGCAGTCTTATAATTGGGAACCAGACTCGAATACTTTGTCAAATGAAACTACCGTATGCTTTCAGACTCAGTGGTTTAATTCAGAGGAAGGTACAGACATGGTGAATGTAGTTATGGTGAACAGTAGGCTAACCTAACCTCAAAAGAATGTTACGGGCAAATTCTCTCTGATATTCTCTAAAACGGGCATGTAAACTGGGACTTGAATAAATTACAACACCAACAGAGGGGAAAATGTAAAGACAGCTCACGGTTAAGGTCGTTGTGGCAATGGGGTTTCCGTAGAGGCAAATATCAGCCCTCCGAGATGGCGGCTTGCGAGCTTCTCCGAGACGTAGTGCAACGGGTCGGGAGGCCATCTTCAGTGCAGGCGAGTGAGTGTGCTGCCGAGGCGGGTTCCGGGCGGGGAATGAATGGTGTTGTTGAGCAGAGCGTGGATGTTTCTTTATGCGAGGTCTTGATTGCGGCCGCTTCTGGCGCTGGTGTCCTTTTACAAGAGGCAAGTACCCCTTTTAGGAATCTACTGAGGTTACGTAACATGCTCTTGAGAGTTGGGAGCAAGGAGAACTATTTCCATCTGAATTGGGGTACCTACCTATGTTGTGGGGCTGTATAGAGTAGAGGAGGAAGGTTATGGGAAAGATTTGATAACCAACACCTCTTACATAGGTCACCGCAATTGGTTTGCTATGGCAGGTCACTTAACAGGGGTGCCCGGGTTCACCCACTACTCACTCGACACGTCGCCTTGCACCGCAGTTGAAATAATGAATTAATAGTCCGTCACTGCTGGACATACTGACCCCCAGATTCCTATCCACCCATCATACCTTTTTCTAACCCAAAACTTCATTTCCTTCCTTTCCATAAAAACACTCCTCCACACAACATCAACGTTAATGTAATAATTTTTTAAATAAACAAATATTCCATTAAAGAAAAAAAAAACATAATAATTTCCCGGGTGAACGATGCTATGCCAAATTGTTAGACTAAACATCTTCAAAATCCTTCTTCCTACAATATTTCCCTCTCTCCTTTTCCTTCCATTTTTCCACTGCCAATAAATATTCTCCAATACCCCGGATCCTTTGTACCATTTGCTAGTGCTGAGTGACATTGGCCCCTCCATCAGAACTCAACAGTAAATTCAATTTTATATACATAATAATTCAATTTCTTGGGAAGATACATATTTACATTCATTTGGTTCATCGAGTGGGTACCAATTATCTTGTAATCATATTTCTCCACACAAAACACTGAACGGAAAATCATTAGAAGTGTGGTCTATATCAATTTAAATGAAAAATTATGTCCAGGCCGTTCGACTTGTACGCTCCAACTGAATCCGGCAGATTAACCGCTTAAGATTCAATGGGATCAAAGTTCACCGCTTACATTTCACATCCGAACATTCAGCCCGGGAAAAATTTAGTGCCATAATTTGGAAGTGTGTTTTTGGTGACCGGAAAATTCTACACACCTATGAATCTACACAATTTTAAACAATTAATATAGTCATTAAAAATATGCAAAAATATACATATCTAACCAAACCTAATTAATATTTTTCTTTTTTGATTACAAAAAGATATTTACTTTGCATTAGCCCATTCAGTGTTGCAATACGGTATCGTGGCTGGTGGCGGAGGGTTCTTAAAAATCTTCATTATTCAAATAGGTGTCATTATACTCATTAACCTCTTAAAAACAGTCCTTAGCAACATCCACAAATTTTATTTTATCTATTGTGCGCGGTGAGCTTTTCTCGCGGTGAATTTATCGGGGTGAATCTTTCACTTTGAATATTTCAAGAACCCGCTCCAATACAAGCCGGTGACACTGTATATCTATTATACGTGAATAGCGCACAATGATTTCAATTACTCCGCACTGTCTGGAGCCAGTGGGACTATTGCATACTTAATTAGTGTATGTTGTAAGGCTGAAAGAAATTTGGAATGACAGGAGATGGCGAATAGAAAGATCGGAAAGGACCTGGCTATACAGATATGTTTAGTTTTATTTATTTATTTTTCATAGTCAATACAAAATAGTCGAACACTAATATATTACAGGGATTATGACACATTACGATAAATAAGAAACGATAAAAAATAATCACAGATAAGTATTAGGAATAACAAATTGTACAAGTAAGTAAATATTTATATATTAATTATTTTAACAATACTGATGATAATCTGTGTAAAATATTCAAGAAGTTAAAGGTTGATAGGTAATGTATAAAAAGTCATGAAGGCAGAGGTCCCAAAATTGTCTAAGTGAATTCAAAATGTCAACGGTCAATGCAGAATCGCTGAGCAGTTGAGTTGGGGTGCTGGGGTGCTCTGCTGATTGGGGTGCTCTGGTAAACATTAGCTCCCACTTTCGGAGCATAAAATAGTGCATGGGATCTCCCATGAGTATACTCGGTAGGAACCTATAAAATTACCTATTTTAAGAAAGGTGGTTTATATCTGGTTCCAGAGATGTAGACGTACTCACCAAATACGGCGTAAGCTATTTCAAGCAACGTTTGGGCTCTGAATGGTGGTCTGTCGCTAAGGCGATACTTTTGGCCGTTCTTACCAACTTTTCAATTGATCCATGTGAGTCACCGATCAGCTAAGTGTTTTATTGAGAAACACTATTTTCGCCTGTTTCCAAGATTTTTTTTTATCATTTATCATCCTAAGGGTGACCGCACACTTTCATACACAATAAAAAAGATATCAAAGTACAAAAATTTAAATGTAAAATTAACGTTGATGAGCTAAAATGGTATTTATTATGAATATACATATTTTGTTTAAATAATGCAAAAGATTTTTTTACTATTTTTATTTATTAGAAACACACATTATTAAACAATAAAGTTTAAGAAAGCTTTGACTACCCAACTGAGAACAAATCCCGTTTTAGGACAATCATATTGACTAGTTTAGTTCAATATAAGTTACAAATATACGTGATAAAAATGGATTAAAAAATAAGGTATTTTCTTGATTTTTCCAATGTCGAGAATATTTCGTAGATTTGACGTTTCTCCTACCTGGAAAGCAAATGAAAACGTAGCTTATAGCAAGTAAAATAAGTTAGTTTTTATGACAATTTTATATAAGATTAAACAATATGTTTTTGACAAGATTAAATAAACCTTGAGTCGTTCGATATTTGCATCGAGAACCAAATGAAGTTAGATATTTTGCTGATGTGTTCTCACTCTGTTTACACTTTTAATAATTAGTCGTTTGTTAAGCAGATCTTAATTAAATATAATGGATTCCCTAAATTATCATAAATTTGGTGGATACTTGATAAAGAGATGCGTTGGGAAGAGTATAGTTATGCATTTGAGCGGTATTTAGGGAAAATTTCGGCTTAACAGTTCCTCTATCTCAGTAAGATTGGGAACAAGGGTGGTTAACATCTACCAACCACTCTCCAGGAAAGATTTCGACATTTGGACATTTTTGATCTATTTCACGTGAAGTAAGGTAATAAGGACCTCATTTTGAATACACGGAAAAGCTCACAACTTACCTCCAACGGTTTTATAAATTCAGAATTTCAAAATTACCCGTTCAAAAGCCTCGCTGATTGTTTTTGTTCGTCGAATTAAATAAATGATTCAACATTTCTAAAGCTTCAATGCCAAGACAAAATAAATATGGTATCATGAAGATATTTTGGAAATACGGGGGTTAAGTAATTCTTATATTATTTTTACTGTGAAAAGTAAAAACATTATTTATTTCGGAATTCTTTGAGAGATAAAGATACTTGGAATTGAATTTAATAACATAGATGAAAAGACACGAGATCCGCCTTTGCGTTTTTAAAAGAAGCCTACTAATTTTGGAGTTTCAAAAACTTGCTCCAAATATTTAGGTTGTTTTCTACAACAGAATTTCATATTATTTAGAAATATATAGCATTCGTTAGAGCATGCTGAGGATAGTACATTTAGAATTTTTGGAAAATACCGAGGACATAAGCCGTTAAAATGTTGATATTTAGGGAGAAACTTGCTGATAAGTGTAAATAACGGTACATAAAACAACTAGTGCGGCAGTATACGAGGTGTGTTCAAAAGAAAAGGTGAATTTTGCATTTTCGCGGGCTATGTACATTCGATTATCGATTTTTTTTTGTTATGTTGGAACACATATGTTTATCATATGTTAGCATTATCAGCCATTTTGGATCAGTGGTTTGTTTTTGACAACTGGAAAGGTTAGTCACGTTTTTGGGTGTTCTTCGATTTTTTTATTTAGGTTCGTTTTCTGAGGCATCATCAGTCCGATTGAAGTGAAATTTTAGATTTGCTTTATTTTCTATGTCCTCATCAACATTTCTTCAGAAAATCTAAAAAATCGATGTTTTTCGATTTTTTAGTAAAATAATAAAAAGTAAAAAATCGAAGAACACTCAAAACGTGACTAACCTTTCTAGTTGTCAAAAACAAACCACTAATCCAAAATGACTGATAATGCTAATATATGATAAACATGTGTGTACCAACATAAAAAAAATCGATAATCGTACACAGCCCGCGAAAATTGTAAATTCACCTTTTCTTTTGAACACACCTCGTACGTTACTGCCATTCGTCTTGTCTTGCGGGGGCTTGATGTTAATAAAGCTAGTGGACCTAGTGGAATATCTGCCTGGTATTGCATTGGTGTTGTGCAGAAGTTGCTCTAATTTTGACAAAGTTCTTTAAAATGTCCCTAAATCGTAGCTCTGTGCCCTATGGTTGGAAAAAATAAGTTATTCATCCTATACCTAGGAAAATGGACCATTACAACCCGGCCAATTACCACTACATAGCGATCACACCAGTTCTGTCCAAGGTTATGGAACGTGTGATGAACGACAAACTGCTCACATACCTCGAAAAGAACCAAATTATTAATGACCGTCAATAAGAATTCTGGCGGAACCGCTCGTGCGGTGATCTTCTCGCATATGTGATGCATGTTTAGGAGCGGTACCTGGAATATCACGATGAGATTCAAATGGCGTCACTGGATATTGTATGTGCGCCCAACATTTGCACACGGTTGACATTTGTCACATGAGAACGGCTCTTCTACGACTCGTTCTTGTGTTCAACAGCTCGGCTGGGGAATGATCTAACGGCTTCTGGGTTTACTCCCTCCTACAACACGAGTCTCTACAAGATACAAGATTCAGGTTCACTCCATCCTATCCTTTATATGACCCTCTTCACAGCATCCCTAAAGATGATATTTTTTATATAAAATCGAATTATTAATTATATTGAACCGTGTCTCGAGACGCCAAGAGTACCCAAGTTCACTGAATGCTCATAACATTGTTATTTTTGTAATTTTACTGGAAAAAGTATTTGAGCAATGAGGTGATCTCTTTATGTTTTTATAATGAAAGTGTATTAAATTTAAAGAGTCAAAGGGGAAAAAGAACGTCGGAGAGGGATTATCAATTAATTCGAAATATTGATGATATTATTACGCGACAAAATATTTTTAAAGGGAAAAATATTAAAATGTTTTTCAAAATTTACTTGGGTTTATCAAAATCAACCCAGAAATACGATTTTTTTTCTAGCCGATTCAAACTAAAAATAAATTTTAATAAATATTTTTGTCTTTAAAAACATCATGTTTATGGTATTGCGTAATAATATTATCATTATTTCGAATTAATAAATAATCCCTCTCCCCCGTCCCCCTCTCCGTTAATTCTTGAAATATAATACATTTTCATAAAAATGCAAAAAATAGGAAGCCACCTCATGGGCTTAATTTTTTATTTCCAATTTTTACGATAAACGCAAATCCAACATGTGACTAGTTATACGTTACTAGGATTTTCTAATAACATTTCAGAAGCCAAGCTGGCAGACCACAATGGAACGCTGATACCAACTCTGATGTATGGCAATAAGGCGTAAACCTGGCAGAGGAAGGACGAAAGGACACTAAATTCTCTAGAAATAAGATTTCTGAGGCGAATGCGTGTAAGGCCATTTATGATGGTGTGAAAAATTTGAGATTGGCAAAGATTGCAAGGCTGATGTAAGCGTAATGAGTAAGACTAAGAAAGGGACGTTAGATAGTTATTTTTATTTATAATCTTTAAATTTTTGTTGTTTATTAACTGTATTTTACAAAATATAAGACAAAAAAGTCCCGATAAACTACTTTTAAGTATAATTTCTTCAAAAGATTGGTATTCACTTTGTGACGTCATTATTAATAAATTAATTAAAAATTGCTTTGTTATCACCACTATATTAATATATGCATATCAAACATGTTTCGAAAGCGTAGCCTTTTTCATCAGGAATGTGCAGAATACCTTGACATGTATATATTAATAAAGGGCTGATTACAAAGTAATTTTTAATTCATTTATATTTTAGAACTAGTTCGGTCATGTAGAGCAAATGCGAATGGAAGAAGAAGCCGGACGCCGAGGAAGACAAGGTACTATCAAGTGGTTCAAATACTTGATTCGGGCTATGTCAGAAATCACAATAACAGATGAGAATGTATGAGACGACGTATGAATATGAATGAATACAAATGACAAGATCGAGTTCTTTGTCGTTCTGTTTCTTTGCCTACCACCGAGAAATGGCCTGACGGTTAGTTAGTTGGTTGAAGATTTTTTCATACTTTTAAAGATTACTGAAACAGTAGTGTTGTAGAACAAAGTACAAACTCCGCGGTCGAGCGTCCTTGGCTACGAATCCACGGTCACGGATTTGAATCCTGGCGTGCGCAGATAAATTAAATTAATTTGTTTGTTTAATCATTGAAGATAATCATTGGGAAATGGAGTGATGGTTAGTTAGGTAGATATTTAGCCGATCGAATACGCCGATGTTCAACAAATACAAATTTTGTTTATCCGATGGGTAGAAAACAATACGACAAAATGATTCTAATTTTTCTTGATTTTTCTTCTTCGTATAGTGGAGGAGAATTGGCGGAGGTCATACTAGGATGTTGAGGTTATTCTGCAAATCGACGGCATCAGGAGTCACTTGGTTCAGCACAGATGCGCCATAAGAAAACTGGTAAAGGGGACATTCTTCTACGATATGTTCTGTTGTTTGAATGTGTCTACTTTCACAAAGTTCAGAATCCCTGGGCGCGTAGTAAAAATGCCACTTCGATTGAATCCCGAAAAGCTCACTGATTGCGGTTGGATCACAGATTCCCAGAAATGTTTGATTGATTCATTTGATGAATTCCTGAAACGACTCGACATTGTCCTCCACTTTGACCCGTTTAACCGATTACTCAAAAGGTAAAATGAGCGAATTATAATCATGATTAATAACAGTAGGTAAGCGTTTTGAGATTCGAGTTTCTTGATCGTCCCCTTTTGTCAGATATTCACGAGAACTCGGAAGTTTTGATTGGTCCTAATCTGAACACGAATCACTGACCCCTGAACTCTTATCAAATAACGTTCCAAGTAACGAATTTGCCGCTTTTATCACAGAGAAATAAAATGAAAATGGCAGGAGCTTAATTTATTTGTTTCCGTTTCTAAAATAAGGAGTTATTTTCTGCACTCTGCCATTTTCATAATTGATAATTACTACAAGAAAGTTCTGTCTATTTTCTCGTTTAAGTCTTCTACACCGTTTTTACACGCTTATTGGTGATACATTGTGCAAACGGTTTAATTATCTTTAAAAATTGAATGTAAATAAAATTTAATAATGCTATTTTTAAGTTTAAATAAAAAATGTTTTTGTTTTATGTCACATTAGTTTATTTATATATATTTCTGCATTCGACCGGTTTTGATTAATTTAGTAATGAATTTGAATTATAATTTTAAGCCACAAAGTGATTGCTTCCTTCGATAAACTATTTTTAAGTTCTGCAAATATTTTAGTTTTTATTATTGTGAGAGTTGTTTCGGCACTTTCAAAGTCCGGTTAATCCACATTGCGACGACTTATTAAATTTGGGTAAGCCGGATGTATTTAAATTAAAAAATATATTTTTTAATTATTTTCATTGAAGTTTTAAAAACCTCATTGTAGTATTTAATCATTGAAAAAGATATTATTTACATCACCTAAATGAAACATGAAACCCAAAAAAAACAACAGAAAATAAAACGATATCAGTCGCATCTGGGACTCGAACCAAATATGGGATTAAAAAATAGAGGATGATATTGACAAAGTCTTGAATTTGAAATATGATATCGATGAAGATGACATAAATTGAACTGGTCTCATTAGGTAAGTTGGTAAAGCGGTTGTCCCGGAAAGACAGAGGTCCTGGATTCGTGTCCCAGATGCGACTGATATCTTTTTATTTTCTGTTGTTTTTTCGGTTTCATGTTTCATTTAGGTTATGTTAATATTATCCTCTTCAATGATTAAATTATTATTTTTATAAAAATCTAGTACGTCCATATAATCTTTGCGATTTGATTAAATAATTGACAGAAGACTTATTTACCATTTATTTCGAGAGTATTTAAATGATTCGTTTCTATGTATTAATATGGATATTTTTCCAAATTTCAAAACGTCGCCCACATTACAGACAGAAGTATCTCATATGTAGCAACTTTCCAGGGGAGCAAAAATACTGTTTTTTTCTAGGGATTCTAACTAACTAACTAACCTTCAAGCCATTTCTCCACAGGGGTAGATAGATAGGCCAAACAACTCCATCTTGCTTCATTCACATTCATACAACGTCTCATAGATTCTCTTCTGTTATTCCGACTTCTGACATGGCCCGATTTTTTTGTGTGTTTTTTTTTTTTTAATTTTTGCTACATAATTACATCTTGAAATAGTTTGAGAATACAAGAAAATATGATAAAAATTAAATATGTAAGCAAAAAAATATATTATATATATTTGATGCACTTGATCGTGCCATGTCTTCCACGGACATCTCCAAATTCTTCTTCCATTCACATTCGTGTAATATATTCACCGTACACACCTTTCCTCATTTATCCGCTCTACATGCTCAAACCATCTATGCATCCCATTCTTAATTTTACTAATTACATCAGCCTTGCATTCTTGCATATATGGTTTTACACACATTCGCCTCAAAGATCACATTTCAACAGCATTTAGTCTACTTCCATCCTTCCTCTGCCACTTCCATTCCTCACTGCCATACATCAGGGACTGCTAGCTTCGCTTCTTTGGACAACTCTTTGTTTGCGCCAACCGCGTGCAGACCTCCATTAATGGAGTTTTCTGCATACACCCTTCTTTCAATGTCCCTATCAGACTTTCCATCTCTCGTAAACATACTTTCCAAATATCCAAACTCATTTACCTGCTCCAAGTATTCATCATTCACAACTATATTGCATCCTGTTTTCGTACTCTCTCTTCCAACACCATGGCTTGTACATTATATTACATGTTTCACTAATAGGGTAAAAAAAAGCATAATTATCTCTCAATTAGCGAAAAATACCAGTATAATAAAATGTAAAAGAGTCTGGCAAACAAAACAGTTTTTTGACTATCCTAGAAAGGCACTAAATATAAGATATGTCTGTTTACATTGTGGACGAAGAAAAGTCTTCGACTCTCGTCTATAAGCTCAGTTAATCGCTTCTTGAATATTTGGAGATACCACTACATATCCAAAATTCATAGGCTTTTAACTGTCGTCTATCTACAAGCATCATTAAGTGTCCAAGTTTCGCCGTACAAAATAATAGTGAAAATGTCCATAACAACGGACCACTCTGATTCTTAATTTTAAAAGCATTGTAATGGAATAACGAAAGGTACCATTGGAAGTTAATTACTTAAATCTCTTCTGAATTAATTTTGAAATTTAAATATTGTAATAACATTATGCAAATCAGATATTAGGCAGTTTAATGCACGAAACGTGTTATAAACAAAGCCCCGGAGGCTGCTTTAATTCAGAGCTTTACAAATGACAATAATGGAAACCAAATTTGACGCTGAGACCCGAATCCACCGAAAAACCCTTCAAAGCTTTGTGTCTGGATTTTAGAAATGTCAATTTCACAGTGTGACGATGAAATCATGCAACTCTTAATAATGTGTCGGCGAAGGATTAACGATATTTAAAAGATATTACAAAAATTTATAATAAGCGGTGGCCAACCAAATTGGGAAAATAATGATTACAAAATAAATGCAACATGGTATACACTTACAGGAGCGTTAGATTATACAGTTGGAATAGGTTATGTTATGATACGTGAAGTTATGCTCTGAACGCAGAGGATATGGTTTCAAATCCAGACCTGGTTAAAATTTTGTTTCATTTTCACGTGTTATTTTACACATTGACGGTCCCAACGTAAGATGTTGAATATGCGAAATTTCGATATTCGTTTTATTGTCTTAAATGGTATATATTTTTGAGGTTGGAAAAGCACGTTAGACCGCCAGTGTTGAAGATGGGAGCAGAGAGGCGGCCCCCAAGTTTGCGCCAGTGCTGAGAAACGAGCCCCACTCTAGGGCAGTAGTTTAAAAGAACAGGTTTGGTTAAACTCACCTAGAGGCCAGGCGAGGGGCGCCTGACTCCGGGCTCACCTGAGTAGCTAAGTAGATAGAACAGGTAATCTCTCTTCTGCAGTCGTGCGTCGGCGTCAGCCTCATACCGTCTCAGAGGAAAAAAGGGTACTCAACTACCTAAAGAAAATATTTGCATCTTCTAGCCAAGGTTTCTTTACGGGAGAGCAATCACAGTTTGTACATATGGGGAGTCACACACTAACAATTGGCAATATACACCGTATCTATTAAACTAAAATTCTCTTTCTCTAGTACCAATAAAATCGGGCAAGTTACTTTAAAACATAGTTATTTATAGAACAGCAAAAAGAGGAAATAAGTACTGCTTACATTGGGGCATCGGTCGGGGTCGAGACAGCTCTAGGCAGGACGGTATCTTCATATAAGTGCACAAACTCGGTCCTCTATTTAGGGATCTCACAAGTAAATGGTTAACAGTAGTTAGGACTTTTAAATTACCGTAACAAGACGCCATTGTAAACTGCGAGCCAGCGCAGGAACGCGTGTCGATGACCCAACCTCTGCGTTCTGCGCCGGAATCGTTCTGTGGCCAAAATGGCCGTCGCTCTCGTGTCGGGACGCGGGACCATCCAACCGAATTCGCCGACTTTTTAACAAACGGCTAGATACTGTGTGTCAACAAGGGGCGAGAAGTAATTAGTAATTCCGTTACGTAACAATATTTTAAGATGATGCAAAAATGTTGAGTTTTACAGTAAATTCTCAAGTGAAAACAATTGCACCTTCACAATGCATCCGGCGTAGAAAGTCGAATCTTACATTGCTTTAACTCTCCTGTAAAGCTCGCAAAATGCTAATTCGACGGCTGAATAAATTTGAATTTTGTTAAATATCAAATATTTACACCTTGTTCCAGAATGGTAGATACTCTCAAAACCACCCTGGTGAGGGGATATCATTTATTAACGAAAAATTGCTTGTAATGGCTTAAGCCGTGCTTAGTAACCAAATCTAAATAGTCATGTACTGGATAACCACCCTTCACCATCTTCCCCACATCCTTCCTCTCTACAGTCTCTCAACAAAACCATTTTTAGTCCTTGGGCAAAAATAATTTTTTGACCATCAAAACGGTCGGAAATGTATTTAAACCTATTTATCTACCTCACTTCAATCCTTATTCATAGATTTGAAGCTTTATCAAGGCAGGTTGTCCCGCGTTTTCTCTAGCACTCCGATTATAAGCGTTTTTTAATTATAATTTCTTCAAAAAATTGGTATTCACTTTGTGGCGTCATTATTAAAAAAATAATTTATGAATTACTTAGTATTCACCACTTCAAATATTAATATACACAGTTTTTGAAATTGTAAATGGATTATATTATTATGTTAAAGAATATTATCAGAGATATAATAAAAAAAATAAAGAAAACTATTATCTTAAATCTAAATGTTTGATTCAGTGTAATGAAAAAACCTTTTGTTTTTATCCAAAAATACGTTGATTAATGTGTTATCATTAAATGCACTACTTCACTTCTGTTTTGTTACATGGGTACCTACTTGCTTTCTCTTTACTTCGTATTTACTAAATGTTCACCTTTCTTGTGTTTACCTTTGTATTACACAAGCTTTCCACTCTTATGTTTCGTTACTTATGGATTTGTGTACAAATACGTACAGATGATTATTGAATAATACACAATTGTTACATGGGTGCCTACTTGCTTTCTCTTTAATTCGTTTTTACTAAATGTTCACTTTTTTGTGTTTACCTTTTTATTACACGACCTTTCCACTCTTATGTTTTGTTACTTATGGATTTGTGTACAAATACGTGCAGATTATTATTAAATAATACACAATTGTTACATGGGTGCCTACTTGCTTTCTCTTTAATTCGTATTTACTAAATGTTCACCTTTATTGTGTTTACCTTTGTATTACACAACCTTTTCACTATTATGTTTTGTTACTTATGGATTTGTGTACAAATACGTACAGATGATTATTAAATAATACACAATTGTTACATGGGTGCCTACTTGCTTTCTCTTTAATTCGTATTTACTAAATGTTCACCTTTATTGTGTTTACCTTTTTATTACACAACCTTTTCACTATTATGTTTTGTTACTTATGGATTTGTGTACAAATACGTACAGATGATTATTAAATAATACACAATTGTTACATGGGTGCCTACTTGCTTTCTCTTTACTTCGTATTTACTAAATTATCACCTTTCTTGTGTTTACCTTAGTACTACACAAGCTTTCCACTCTTATGTTTCGTTACTTATGGATTTGGGTACAAATACGTACAGATGATTATTAAATAATACACAATTGTTACATGGGTGCCTACTTGCTTTCTCTTTACTTCGTATTTACTAAATGTTCACCTTTCCTGTGTTTACCTTTGTATTACACAAACTTTCCACTCTTATGTTTCGTTACTTATGGATTTGGGTACAAATACGTGCAGATGATTATTAAATAATACACAATGTATGTTGTATAATTGAAAATTGCAAGATATAAAGCTAACATAATATGATAATTATTTCTTTAGTAAAGTTGTACTAATTAATACACGTACCCGCATAGTAGATGGCACTGATTGTTACATTTGCAATTTCTACCAAAAGGCACGGCCTTTTTGGAAACTAACACAAACGAGTCGTTCTTTGATTAAGCATCGCGCACACATAAACGTTTTTGTGTCTAATGACGACAACATTTGTATATGATGTGTCTGTCCATTTTGCGTATTTAATTCCTCCCTTCGATACCTTGCTCCGATTTTAAGAGTAACGGCTGCGCTGCCCGTTTCATATATAACTTAATTTTGGATTTGAGGCCATAATACCCACTCGAACTGAATTTTATGTTTTTTTTTTTTTAGAAAGGTTTAGTAAATACGAGAAGTATTTAATTTATTTTTGTTTTAAATTGAGAAGTTTTGCAGGCCAAAAAAAATTTATAATTTTAGAGGCAACTTAGAAAATTATTTGCGAGTTAATTGTATTTATTTAAAAATATATCATATTTGCCATGTAAATATGATTACGTAAATAAAAATACAAAAACAAAAACATAAAAAAAAACCTTTTTGGGGGCGATATTTTAAATTGTGTACGGCAAATTTGTGTTCCAACGTAAATTGGTCGTTTTTAATTTAATTTAAAGTCCTCCATATTGCTTATTTTAATATTTTTTAAAAGTTTGTTTTTATTTATTTTGATTTCATTATATTTTCAAAGTAGACGGAGTAAAACTTTTTTTTTCACCGTTAGCGCCCAAACAATTGTAAAAGGCCTTCAAAATCGCGAAAAATCTGTACTAGATATTTACTATACTTTTTGATGAAAAAAAAAGATCATTAGATATAGGTGAGTATTTTGATCTCAAATCCAAAATTAAGTTTTGTATGAAACAGGCCGCGCAGCCGTTCCTCTTGATATTTTGAGCGTATTTTTGAAAGTGTAGATTGATTGATCTTGCAATGATTTTAAACATTTTAATATTCTCTTTAATTTTATGCGACTAAGGTGGGGTGGGCAGTGCCTATATGCCGATATGTATGGCACGCCCCTGACCACAAGGCAAGTTCATTACCTTCCAAGGCTTTCTGAGTTTTTGACAGGTGAAACGGCTGACACAAGCATAAAGTTTAAAATTTATGCTGATAAGCACGTGTTGAACCCAAAGTAAGTGTACGGCTACATCTGCACCAGACTCAGGTAAGTGCAACATATTTTGTTACAATTAATGACGGTTGTTGCAAAAAGGTAAAAGCTTCAGAATATAACTTCAGTGAATACTTATATGAACATCATATATCTCGCTAGTATCGTTCTGAAACACTTTCGAGAATTTATTTTTCAAATATTATGATTAATCCAATCAAGAATAAATAGAATCTGCAATTAACATAATATAATCGAATCCCTTTGAAAGATAATTCGAATTCTGTATGTAGTCAGCCTAATTAGAGTTACACAAACAGTGCACACATAGAACTGTGTGTCTTGGTCCATATGTATACACTTCTGTCGGTGATATATTTGGAAAACGTGACTGAGAAACAGCCTTTTGTCTTGATTATGCCTCATTTTAAGCGAGAAAAGGGATATCAATTGCACAATCATCAATTTTTAAATTTTGATAAACAAAATCAGTTGTTTTTTTAACTCGATGAAAAGTTGTTTTTTTTCAACCGAAAGGGTATTTTCTTTTCGTGAGTAGAAATAACAAGTATGAAAGATGCTGTACGGAAACAAAATATCTGTGTAATTACTGGGTTTATACCAACTCTATCGACAATACCTATCTACATAGTGTTCTGCCTTTTTTTTCAAATTCTTTGAAAATGATTATTTACAAAAGGCTATCTCAATCATAGCCAATAATTAGCTGAATAAATTGTAAAACGAATAAGAAATGTTTTGTTTGAACCACTATTTAATATATTAATATTTTTGGGAAGCGATGGTTCTTTCATCAGGATACACAGAATAATAGGAAATAATGACAGGAATATACAAATAATAAACATGGAAAAAATAATAACGTAAGAATAGACAAATTACAAACCTAAACAAAAATTAACAATAAGTGATGAAAGTAGGTATGTAATTTATTTTAAAATTTTAAATACACGATACATATTAACAAAAAAACGTTTTTTTTTTTTTTTTAATTTTAGTTTAACTAAATAAAATGAAGGAAATAAGACTTAAAAAATAATATAAGAATGACGATTTTTATTTTTGGTAATATTACTCTAAATATAGTTATTGAAGTAAAATAATATTTAATAGAGCTATTTTAAAAAATATATTTGAATACTAATAATATTTAAATGATTATTTAAACTTTTTCTAATTCCTAATATTTCAATTATAATATTTTAACTATAGTAAACCAATTATATTTGTACGTAAACTATTTAAACCTTAATTTAGAATGATTATTATTACTTAAACAGGTTAGGAGCTCCTCCTTAAGGGGAACGACTGTGGTGCCTATTTCATACAAAACAAAATTTTGGATTGGAGGCCAAAAATATCCATCCAAACTGAATGATCTATTTTTTTAATTAAAGGTTTAATAAATATCTAGTATGGATGAGAAGTATTTTTTTTTCCATTGTGAGAAATCGGCCATTGAAGGAATTGGTTTTTCGCGATTTTAGAGGCATTTTTAACAATTATTTAGGGGCTAACGGTAATTTAAAAAGTTTTAACACATCTGCTTTGAAAATATAAAAATAATTTAATTTTTTAAATATTAAAATAAGCATTATAGTTGGCTTTAAATTAAATTAAAAACAAATTTAAAGTAGAACACAAATTTGCCCAACAGAATTAAAATATTGACCGGCAAAAAACGTTTTTTTATGTTTTATTTTTTTATTTATGTATTCATTCTTACATAGCAAATGCGATATATTTTTTTAAAAGTATGATAAACCCGCCAAAAAATTTTCTAATCTGCCTCTCAAATTATGAAAACCGATTTTTTTTCATGGTACATACTTAAAAAATAAAAACAAAAATAAATAAAATACTTCTCATTCGTACTAGATATTCACTAAACCTTTAATTAAAAAAATAGATCATTCCGTTGAGATGGGTATTTTGACCTCCAATCCAAAATTCAGTTTTATATGAAACAGGCAGCAAACTAAAAGGCTTTCCTATATAAAAATAGTTACAATCTTTACAAATTAATTTAAAGGACCTCCAATTTATTTCAAATACCTTTGTTAGTTAAAAATATAATTTTTAATATTATAAAAAGGCTGGTTGGATAGTATTTGTTGTGTTTTTATTACTATACTTGAAGTATGATTATTTTAAAACAATATATTTTGCCACTGTTTCCCAACGTCAATTGTTGACGGATATACTAAGATTTAATAATATTTTTTTTAAACTGTTCGTTTAATGCATTATCTATTAATTTTGTATTATTACCGTCGTTGATTGCAATCTGTTTATTTATATAGAATTCTTTGTTCAAATCAGTTTCGGAGGGAGGAACATTACCTAATCTTCTAAGCGTAATGACTAATCTACTAAGCGTTTGACGGCCTCGGGGTATGGCTCTCGACTACGAATCCGAAGGTCGCGGGTTCAAATCCCGACGTGCGCAAGTAAAGTTTAGTTATTTAATTAGTGCTGTTCCACAATTAAATCATTTAAAATAATATATTGTACATTTGCCTAAGTTGCAGAGTGGAGAATACTCTCAGTATCGCCCTGGTGAAAGACTATCATTTAGTATTGAAACGTTGCTTGAAATGGATTTTAGCCGTGTTTGGTGACCAGATCTGAATAGCCAGATATTTCCCCACCCACCTCTCCCTCTTCTTCTTCCTCTCCACAATACTTTCAGCCTCATAACATTCCCCAATTGGGGAAGCCATAGTCTCACTGGCTCCAGGCGGTTGGGACTTTTGTGCGGTATTAATATAAAAAAAAATACAAAAAAATAAAAATAAAGAAAAATTACCATATTTACATAAAATAAACACAAAATTTCTTATTCATTTTATTGAAAATGACACCACATAGTGATTTTGCATTCATGTAAGATATAATTTTTAATTCATAATTGACCACAATTACACATCCTTTTAACATATTTAGTCGCTGGCCATGTCTGAAACCGCCTTTTCTAGGCTTTGAACTAAATTGAGTTCAAATAAATTCAGTGCGGCGTGTCACACAAGCTTTGATGAATGGCGGAGGCTCATTCCCGTTCCCATCCCCAATGTTTTCCTTTGCTAATGGGCTGAATATAACGCACAGAGCAAATTAAATTACCCTAAAGGTGTTGGAATATTTATATTCTGATAAAGAGCGAAATAAATTCCGTTCTAACAAAGAGGTTGGGAAATATGTGTAGTTTTAGTTGTGGACGGTTTTGTTTTCGGTTTTAGGGGTTGATGATAAAGGGTTGAGAGTATTCAAAATGGAAAAAATCACCCATGTCTTTCTTTATTATGAGTTCTATTTTTTCATAGGTTGGTCTGATGATTTTGATAAATATTCATTGTACCATACTGGTACAATTTTTTATCGCATTTAGGACCTATGTCATCTTTGAGGATGGGTCAGGAAGAGACCCAAGCTGTCAGAGAGAGGATACACTGAGGCCAGTTGTTGAACTTATGAACAAGTCATAGAAATATTCACGCATCGGTGCGCAAATGCGTCCACAGCCCGCAACACTGTAAATAACTAAAAGTGTAAAAAATAAATAAATGGTAATATCCATTAGAAGCTTCTTACGCTTTTTAAGGTCATTTTATATACATTTTCCAGTTCTAAAAATTAAAATTATTTCAAATAAATGCCAACTCTTCTTGTGCCACCAATCTTCTAATAAATGTAACATCAATAGAAAAATAGAAAAGAAGAATAAAATAACAACTGTAAAAATATCATCTGTATACTTTAATTTTCTCGTAAAACTGTGTTCATATGAAGCGACCTGCCAGGTAAGTATGTTTTTTTGTATCTTTTTGTGCATAATTAGCGACCTTGAGGTGATTTTTCACAAAAATGGCGCTATACAAGTAATCCAATTATTATTAGTATTATTAAATGACTCTTTCTCACGTGACAAATTTTGGGTATGCGTTTGGTGTTTTACAGATTTTTCACCGTTGTCGAGGGGATCTGTGTGCGCTAGGATCCTCGTCGATCAGCCCAAGTTTGTAAGTCTTGGACTTATGGATGGATTGAGTTGTGTCGAGAAGTTCTTGCCGCCGATGGTTAGTTTTTACTTATTAGATTAGAAACGATTAAACGTTTAACACTGATATTATATTTATGACGAATAATACAGTGGTTTATCAAGGCTTGATTATCTCCATGGTAAGTTATTGAAACCCGTTGTTTTTTCAAAATTTGGTGATAAACGAATAACGAATAATGTTGTACTTTATAACTTTGACATTTGAAAGGCATAGAAAGGTAGAGTAAATTGAGGTAAGCTCTTTATTAAGTGGTTGCGTTCATAAAAAAGCAATCACATTCTGAATTGAACTAAAAATGGTAAAAAAAATAATCAAATTAATATGTGAAATACACAAATAATCGAATAAAACGATCTTACTATTGAAAACGAACATACTGTCCACCTTGACAACCTTTTGTTTTTAAATGATTGTTAAAATAATACAGATAAATGCATTCACAATTATTGGTAGTTCACTCGTAGAGTTAGTAAAGGTTCCTTAAGTAAATTGTTTGTACACTTCATTCCATAATAAATTATTTTCTCGACAGACTTTGATGTGAAAAATGTTAACTGGATTTTTTTGAATTTGAACACTTTATCACTATGTTGGATTTCGTCGTGTTGTAGTAGACACAATTTTGCCAATGCCCGTGAAACGAATAATTTTTAAGTCTTCGCCACCCGAATCCAACGATCAACTTCTGGATGAAGCTTTGTGCTCCGATCTAGTGGCCACTGAGTTGGCGCCAAGTTGCCTTCACGGAGCAGGACGAGAGTGCCCACCTGTAGTAACTCAGGAGTGGCTGTCTTGCATTTAGCGCATTCCTGTAATTGAGACAAGTACTCATTATCTCAGCGTGCCCAGAAGTGTTGAAGAATTTGTTGTGCAAGTTGAATTCTGGATAGATTGAATATCCCCTAAACAAACCAGAACATCGGTTACAGTAAGAAACAATTTCCAGAACTTAAAATTACATAATAAGTACCGATGATGTGTTACCTTGTAATGTATTATTTATAAATGTATTTATCGGGTGACATGTAGAGGGCATAAGGGTATGTGTTTTCATATAAGAAGAAAACAAAAACAAAACAGGGGGCGACGCCACCGACTGCAAAGTTAATCATGTCAATTTCTAGATGTAGTTATCCCACCCTTGCGGCCCTACATATTGTAAATTGATAAATTGTCCCTGACGATAAAAAGGTTGTGAATCACTGATTTTGAAAATTACGAAAAAAACAATAGTTCCGGTTAGATATTAAAATAAAATAAATACTTTGTTGAACTTAATTAATTCAAGTCAATACATATCCCACATTCAACTCATTATAACTTACTGAATTAATACGATATATTGACTCTGAGCGAAATGGCAAATATTGTTTGTGTGTTCAGCACTACGACAACATCCTATTGTTATCAGTTATAACCATCTTTCGACTGGTTCGACACAGTAACAATATTTATTCGGATTGTGTAAGCATTGGTGAGTGCTTAATGATGTAGTGAAGTCTGGTGGCACTAGTAAAAGAAACACACAGAACGAAAATATTGTAAATGAATTTATTTAAAATTTTATTTGTGAGAGACAAACAGCCTTTTTAAGAAAAGAAAAATGTATACGTGGGTGGAAAAAACAAAGTTAAACAAAAAAAAGTTACTTATACTAATGTTGGTGAGATACAGGAGTTTTATGTTATATTAAACTACTGGGAATAGGAAGGGGAAGATAGAAAGGGATGGGAGATGCTTGTAATACTCGTATATACTACAATACCTCTCGTACATTTTGTACATTTGTGATGATATGCAATTACTTCGTTTCAATATTTCTGAAGGTTTATTATGAAGGATTTCGATGTTACTAAATTTCTTGTTCTCCTGTGCATATATACGAGGAATTTTTCCTTAGGTTTGTTCTGCATAAGGGCAAATGAAAAATTTTGATTTGTCGGATTGGTCTTGACGATATGTAGAATTTCATAAAATTGTTGAGCTCAGGTGTGTCCAGGCCATTATTCAGAATTTTATATAATTGGATGTGATCAAAAATTAAACGTCAAAACATTAGGAAGAGTTCGACTTTCCGTCTTTGCTGATTTTATGTGTTGTCTCATTATATTTTAAATAAGCACATATCTGTCTCACTGTTAAATTTATATTTTATATCCATCTTAATCTATTTTGAATCTTATCTCAAGTATATAATATATATGATTACTTTATGTATTTTTGTTTAGTTTTAAAATTTACCTTGACGAAACTTGGGATAAGTGAGACCGATTGGTGAAAAATGTAATAATATTTGTTAAACAGCAAAGCTCATGGAAGAAAGTTTTTAAATTATTTAAATCTCTCGTGCTTGATTCCGCAATAAAAGTTAACTCTAAACATAGTTGTAAATTAAAATTTTAAAATGTCCATTAAAAAAATGCATCAGTTTAGAATATCATTTGGCATTAACTACTTACTACCTATCCGGCAGGCGACAATTGATATTGTGTGTTAAGAATTAACACTTCCTTTAAGGTCCCAAATTATAACGCAATCTACGACGGTGCGGGACTCCGAGTTTCCCAATACAAATTCGTAACAGTATTGCTTTTTAAGCCAAAATTAATAATATAATCTATCAACAGCTATTAATTATGGTTGATTATACGTCAAAATACATCATAGGGTTATAAAATAATATTAAATATTAATTCTGTCTAGTTTTTGAACTGTTAATTCGTGGTGGAATTCCATTGTATTATTTGTATTGTATTGTATTATTGTAAAATAACTTATAATACCTTAAATTAACAAAATAGTAATATTCATTACATAGAGACAATGTTGTGTTCCCCTACCTAAGTTTGTATACATACCGTAGCATAAGAATTTCAACTACAAGTCTGAAAAGGTCCGTTGTAGGATGAAACCGGTCCTGGTGAAAACAAATAAGTGGAACAAAGTACAAAAGTTTTTTAATTTCAATTCTAAATATTAATACGTTAGGAACAACAATATTGGCTCAGGTAACCGGGGGTCTGGCACTGTAAAGGGACGATAAGAACTATGAAGGATTTGCCAGTTTTTCGTTCTAAAAAGTGCGTTATTTCTTTTAAATTGTTTTTGCTGACCTCCGTCAGGAAACGAGACTGAAAAATTAGAGAATTTGAACTAAAGGCTGAGTACCTATAGTCATAATTTTATTTTTTTAAGAAGATCCATCTAGAAAAGGTTTATAGGTAACAACAAAGTAGAAGAATAAAAAAAACATGGGGGGCAGCTTAACAACTATTTTGTAACATCGGTTAAAAGAGAGTTGCTAAGCTATATGTAAGTGTCCTCGAAAATGTCAATGTCCAATGAAGCATCGTTAAGCAGTTGACTCGCGCTGTTAATTGGCGCGGTGTTCTAATAAGCCGAATTCTAACTTTTGGAGCATAAAAAGTACATAAGACCTCCCACGAGTATACTTAAAATATTTTTCGGTTTTGAGCCAAAGAGCTTACCGATTTACCGAGAAAGTTTTAAAAGGGAACTAAATATAATGAACGTTCATAATAATCTACTGAAGTCTAACACGAGAGAGACGGCATGAAAGCGAGACAACTGTAGGTACACAAAGAATATGCATGGTTATATACGTACGCGATAATATATTGTATTTTTACAATCTTTTTTTATTATTCCGCCTTCCCAATATCACAGTAAATTCAAGGTATCCTAGGGCCATTATGCAATAAGTAAAAACATTGAACTTAAGTTTAACATTTTAGGGCCTTGTAAATACTACAATGATTTTTGGTATACCGTACTAAAACAGCACATTTCAGTGCTATGCAAATTATTATCCAATTATTATAATTATTACAACAAAGCTTTGTAGTGCTGAATAGTTTAGGTTTCCAGAATTTTTAACATCATTGTAAGTCCGAGATGTTGAAGAATTATTATTTGAAATCTCTGAAACGACTCGAGGCAGCTTTGTGGAAAATTTGATTACGAATTAACTTTTCTGAATCATCTCTGAAATAATTACGAATTTCATCTTCCATTTTAATGGAACCTCCGCCGGTCTTCCAAGGTATCCAATTTCGCCTTTGCAAAACTTTTTTTATTCCTCACAATTTCATTTCACAGTTTTACGGCAAGATAATTATTGTTCATTTGTTGCGAATAACCCAACAGAAAAATAATGACAAGACAAATTAATAAGTGTTCTGAGAAATGCTTTTTTACATTTCTTTAAATTTTCTGTTTGTCTCTTGTTTCCACCTGAAAATACGGATACCTGTTTTTTACTTTTCTTTGCCAAATTTTGTCTGAAAAGGATATTTTTTTGTAACTTCAATAGAGAACTGAAGTTCATTTATAAATACATTTTTTTTTAAAGATCGTTTTCATAGTTTAATTAATTCTCAGCGATTGATTTTTAAAGCCGCCAAAACGTCCTGTCATTCAGTAACGCAAAATGAATTTACACATAAATCATTTCAGGTGAAAACAATCCCGTGACGTACAACTCCATTCTTTAAAAAAAGTTTAACGTAAATCAAATTGAATAATGTTATTATTAAGTTCTGCAAGAATTTTTGTTTTCATTATTGTGACAACTGTTTCGACGTTCGATATACGATTATTATGTTATAAAAATAAAAACGCTTTTTTTAAATACTCGGAACTTATCTTAGTGAATAATCACGTCCGCTTGACAACAATTAGCCCAAACCCTTACATACAGAAAGAAAGGGTCTTAGATTAAATTAACTTGAACAATTGGAAATTAATAAACGAACGAATGATTCCAATATAACATCAATTAATAAGGAACATTATTTATTCCCCACTTCTCAGTATGTTCACATGACCGAAACAATATAAAACATTTAAATAAATCAATTAAGAAAACATTGTCACTTAAATGCGGGGAAAACACATTATAAATGTGAGTACCTCGCAGTTTAGAGCATTTTAAATATTTTAAACACCGACCAAATAAGAATTGGCTGGGAGTAAATAAAATCATATAAGTGAGTCATCGCAATCTGGATTAAGTACCGCTTGAAAATGGCATTGAACGTCGAAACAGCTGAGATAACAATAAAAACTAAAATACTTGCAGAACTTAGTGATAACATTATTTAATTTGATTTACATTCAATATCAAAACAAAAAAAAACTAACCCCAACTTTATGATGTAAATATTATCAGTATTAGTATCATTTTCATGGAAAATAAAAAAAAAATATGTATGAATCATATACTATTTACAGTAAAGGAAACATTTTAAAACATATTTTAATAAATTGATAAACTAAAGTTTTTTAAGACAAGATTTTTGTGCATAGCGCAAAGGGTAGCAATTATTTTTATAAACAATAATTATTAGCCTGAAACACTCATCCAATTTGAAAAAACCTTCCGAGAAAAGATAAATGTTCGACAGGACTCGAACCCTTCTGATTGCCGGTCAGATGCTCTACCGTTGATGCACCCATAAAATGTAGACATAATTTGTCTCGACGCCATCTATTGAGGGATTTAGCCGTTACAAGCCTTTCTCATACTAATAAAGTTGGTTGTTTACAGGTGAAATATAATAAAAACAGTAATTATTTAATGAAACATTAGTATATATTGATTAACTTGGCGGGTTTGCGATAAGCCGACGTAGCTCAACGGTAGAGCATCTGACCGGCAAATCAGAAGGGTGCAGGTTCGAGTCCTGTCGGCGACATTTATCTTTTCTCGGAAGGTTTTTTCAATTTGGATGAGTGTTTCAGGCTAATAATTATTGTTTATAAAAACATATTTTAATGCTACTCTTCCACTAAAAGCATTAGCTTATGGATAGAAGAGGAATGCATTAATTTGGTTAAGGTTAAATAATATTTGTGGTTCGTTACATGTGTAATTAATATTTATTTATGTAATATTATGTGCAGTCGTAAGTAAAATGCAGTTTGATTATGGAAAAAAAGTAAATGTGGTGTCTAGAGACATTTATATTTTTTGTCAGAATTTTTTATCTTCCAACGATAAAGTAATAAAAAAAGATATTAATACAAATTGAATATTTAATAAAAAAAAATATTGTATGCGGAAAAAATGTTATTTTATATGACTAATTTAAGTGGTAACGGTTTTTTTGTTAATTAGTTGTCAAAATATTTAAACATTTTACATTTTTATGAAACTTCCTGTTTTTGTGCCTAGTATATGAGTAGCAATTTCATATATTTATTTATTTTTACCCTCTATAAGGATAACGCAAATAATAAGTTTAAAAAAAGGTGTTGCATTTCGTACAAAGAGTATTAAAGGTATAATTACTTCAAACGATTGGTATTCACTTTGTATTATTATTAAATTAATTTTATAAAATGCTTAGTATTCACCACATTATAAATATACATTGATATCTGCATGTTTTGAAAGCGATGCTTTCATCATCAGGAATATATGAGTACAAATAATATAACAATAATATGTAATGTATATCAATGTATTTTTATAAAGTGGTGAATACTAAGTAAATTTTTAAATTCATTTTGTATTAAAAGTATTTATACTATTAAGGTAAAGTAAAAATTAAGGGAACTGTAAATAGTTTATAATTATATTTTATAGTGATTCAAGAACACCTCACAAGGAGACCCTGTAATGGTCTAACCATCATCATTTTCTTTTAATAGAACCCTGGAAAATATTTTTTTTTATATGCATAACTTTCATGCTAGAAAAGCTTAAGGGAGCGACATCTATCGACTTGTGGAGAGTTTGATTACAGTGAATTATAATCCAATAATTTTGATTCATAAAACTCGTTGCAACATAAAACCACGAGATGGCAGTGGGAAGAAGACGTTCCCTCTTATAAATAAACATCACAGGATTGGGTGAAATCAACGAAAAAGTTACCAATCAAACGAGCGTTTTACATAAACAACAATTAGTGGTGACAGGACAAAGGAAATATTAATTATTTATGTGAATCGAAAGGGTTCAGATCAACGGCCTATAATGTAAACATTTCACTAGCGGTCGAACAGGACGAGAATAGGTCGTGAACTTTAAAGGAAACAATGGGAAATGCAGAGATGAATAACCATTGAAAATGGAAGTAGGAAGTAAAAAATAATACGCAAAATGTTAATTACAAATAAAAAAACTACAAAGTGATGATTTATCTTGCACGGGGAAAGGTGTGTTTGCATTAGAATTTAGACAGAAAGACGTGTCATGTAAGGCTAAGCGGAAAAACAACGAATTAGAGAAAATAATTCAGAGAACAATAGCTTCAGCAGATGAAAAAGGGAAGAAACAAGAATTATACAGTATGGAAACTTCGGCAAACTTAAGAGGCGATTTAGGCGAGACTAATGTGAAATAGGAGTACAATTTTCTAATTTCAGGAACGTAGATAATTACAAGGGAGTGAAACTAGACTGATTTTAGGTGATAAAAGGTATTAATTGAGTAGATTCGGGACATCAGATATTATGAAAATGTAGATGAGAAATGTATCAATCAATTATAAAATTTAAACTGAAGGAATTCAATAGAAATATTGAGATATATGGACTACTACTTTGAATATAGTTCGATACATTTAGGTAAAATTTTGAGGTTGTCAATGACTAATGTAAACAAGGCGACAAGAATTGTTTATTTAAGCGACCAGATGAACATGAAACTCAGGTGATAAAGAGACAAACAAACAATTAAGTTTATACAGGGAAGATAGGAATATTTATTTAAGGAAAAGTAATAAAAAATAATGAGTTTTCGATAAACTCTGATTTATATCGGTTTTTTACAAAAGTAATGGTTATTACCCATAATAATGAGTAAGCTAATGTGATATTGAGTTAGAGTGGAATGGAGAAAGGGGAGTGGCCAGGAAAGAAGTGAACGAACTCATATCTACCAGGTTTGGGGTAGGTAAATCGCAGGTAAAAACGCCAATAAATTAATACATAAAATTATTAAAGGTAGTGAAAAATCAATTAAGGATGATATCAATCGACCCGGATGAAAGTATAAGCAGACGACAGGTACATGCAAAAGGTGTAATACAGTTAGACCAGGAAGAAGCAGTGCAACACATTGAAAAATCATTCTGGAAAGGTATATTTATTAACTCAGGCAGGTGAGGTGGGGAAGAAATTATAAAGTGTTTACACCAATATAATGATCAATTGAGAATTGCACGAAAATATGCGTTAATCGAATATTCACATGTTAGATCAGAGAAAAACCATGTTACCATCGGAAAATTCATAAATAAAAAGATATCGCATATCAAGATAACCAGGGACTAAGGGAATTTCTAAAATTGAACGATGTGAAGAAGGCGCTTCTTTAAATAAAATTCAATAATGACATAAAGGTTATAATTACGAGATACCCGAGTTCATAGGCGACCAAAGAATAAGCGATAGATAATATTTTCAGAAAAAAAACATGAATCGAAATTTCCAATTCTATAATAAGGAACAGCAGGGCGATCTAGAGGAATGAACTAAATTCGATCCTGGCCGGAGTGAGGAAAAGTGATGGATTCAGAGGCGGGCCAGATTTTATCTAAATATTTACATTGAAGAATTACAGTCGAAATTAGTGTTACTTACATATAGGTTTACGAGTTGGTAAAGAACATAATGTAATGTAGGTATGGAATGGAGTTAAATCCTTTTGATTCTAAGCTAGGTATATAAGGAAATGTAATGAGAGAATAGGGGAATTAGTCGCGAAGTACGCCGGGCGAGGAAATAATTAAATTACGTGCTGACCGATATTAAGTAATTGTTTTGTTTTTGGACTTAGGAAGTTTCATTTTGATTTGTTTCTTACAATTAAATAAAGTTTTAAATAAATTCTTTTGAATAGTTGTTGAATTGATTCAACAATAGTTTGATTTAATTCAATAATAGTTTGATAAATATTGAAGTTTCTAAAATTCATTATAATTAAGTTGATACTAAAAATTACTTCTGTGAATTAATTAAAATTGGTGGTTTTAAGTGAAATTATAATAATCGAAAGTGTTTATAAATAAAGTGTTTGAATCGAAGTCTTCTAAAATTCATTATATTTAAGTGAAGTGATATAAAAAAAGTGACCCAGTAAATAAAGTGTTTTGTGTTCGAATTAATATTGTATTAAAATAAATTCTCTTGTTGATCTAATTTTCTCAAAACTGTTAGAGCAATGTGATAATAATAATAATTTAATAAATATTGAAAATTTCTAAAATTAATAAAGTTATTTGTTTAAAGATTTTTAAAATTAGCTTCTGTGAATTAATTAAAATTGTTTAAATGAAATATGATTTAATTCATATTTTATGTTGAACTGAATTTATTACGAGTTTAAGAAAAATTAAATATAATTGCGTTTAAAATAATTTAGTGAAAGTTTAAAAACAGCTGAGTCTTAGTTTCACATAATTCATTTTTAATACTTAGTGTGGGATTAATTTCGTAAAAGAAAAATAATAAAGCTCTAAAATATTACCAAGCGTTCGGTTTACGGATTTAATTAATAGTTAGTAAAGAGAATTACGTGAGTACAAAGAATAAAATAGGAAAATAAAACAACAAAAATTAAATATTATCTAATAAAATTTGGATTTAGAGATCATTAAATTTGAAGAAATAGTACAAATCGGTAGATCACGAATTGAAATTAGGAAACACTAGATTGTATTAAGTAAATATTTCTAAATTAGATTAAACATACCAGGCAGGGAAGTCCAATATTTTCCCAAACCTCGTAATTGGCGTGTATAACCCGTCTGGAAAAATTATGAAATTTGTCGGGAGTTCAGGTGAGTCAACCATTTAATATAAAAGTTTTCAGGTTCTCCCGGGGAAGGCGAGGACGGAGACATGAATTATATTTCTAATGATTTATAAGTACATGTATTGTATATATGTGTATATATATATATATGATTATATTTAATGTTTAATATATAGGTCAATACTATACGACCGTTATCTATCATGAGTAAATGTTTTGTATACTTGATCAAAGCCGTTCTAATCAAATAATTATGTTCAAATACATTTTGGGGTACCCGAGCGGTATGTCTAGCTCCATTAAATATTTTACGATAATCCTCTCTTTTCACATTGAATTATAATTAAACGAGTACTAAAGATAATTCAATTGTCTCACTCAATACCAGTACTTGAATTTAAATATTCAGAAATATAATTTTTACATAAATACATCTAGGTATTTATAATAATTTCCGTTAGATACTTACCTGTATAAACCTCTCTTTTCGCATTGAATTATAATTAAACTAGTACTATAGATAATTCAATTGTCTCACTCATTACCAGCACTTGACTTTTTAAATATTCAAAAATACCTATTTTTTCCATAAATACATTTAAGTATTTATAAAAATTTCCGGTAGATACCTAAGCCTTTACTAAGAGTATATATGTGTGTATGGATATATATATATAAAGAAAGTGTATAATGTATCTATCAAATCTATATGGCCGTTATTTATTTTATGTTTATTTATATACAATGTTTAATATATATATATAAAACCATTTATTATATTTATGTATATGTCCTATAAAAACTGTTTATTTTATTAGTATATATTTTCCCTAACACTTAAATTCGAAAACTAACGTTACTAATTATAAACATCCCAAACGATTTTTATTAATTCAAAGATCGTTATCATTCTAAAACAAACCAATGAATCCTAATTGTTATGCTTCCTGACGGGAGTCTCTGACACTTAATAACTGTCGCATATCTCAATGACACACTTCCTCGACTGTTATTAAAACTAGGTCAACATTCCAAACTACACCCTCTTTTATCGAAGTATGTAGATACGTATAAGTATATATATATTCGAATTTCAGTACATCTTACGAAGAATAAGTACCTTAACAAACGTCGACATTTAATTGAAAAATAACTATCATCTTTTGCGATGAACTATCATCTTTTGCGATGAACTATCATCTTTTAGAAATCACGTATTTGTAGTTTGCGTACATACATATTTTTATAGCGCCATTTTCGTAGAAAGATTCAATTCAAAGGCGCTCCACACCCGTTCGAACATATTGATGAATTCAACAGAACAAACAAAACCCACATTACTAGAAATGTCAAATACCATTCTGCCTCGTCAACCAAACCAAAAGTAATCTATTATATATATTGTATTATCACTTTTACGTATATTCTTATGTAATATGTCTGAATATCTGGCACAGATTCACGACCTGTGTTGGAGATGTCAGATCCACAATTTTCTGGGAAAACTGGAGTATTGTGGATTATAAAAACTCGTATTGTTTATATATATTTATAATTTGTACCTATCGATTGGGCAGAGATAATTGCTGATTTAAGCGTGGTTATCTCTGAACTCTTGATGCGGGGGACGGCCTTTCAACCCGGACTTTGCAAAAATTCGCAAGTATATAATGTTGTTTGACGAGGGGACGGAACCGGTTTGATCTCCTTTAAATGTAACTGTCTGGAGGACGGGAATTCGGAGGGTCTCGGACCCATGGATAAGGAAGGTACTCTTTCCGTCGCGGTACAGGGGATGACCAATAGCGCACGAACTAAAAGAAGAGGTTACGTATACCGATTTGGTCAGGCTGTGCGTCTGTGAAGAGAGAGTTACCGACCGGAAACGTGGCCATCCGAGTACTTTAGGGGTAGGTCTGGAGCCGAATTGCAGCAAAACAAACTGTATTCGATCTCTCGTCATAACAAAAGCTGTGAAAACTAAAACCTAATCATGTAATTTTCCCAAATTTAGGAGAGGATGGAGATGGCGCCAAAACAAGTAAAACTGTACCTTTTAACCATGAAATTCATTGAAACCAACCCATGTAGAATAACACTTAGTACGATGAGGAAAGGCGATAATACTGTGATCATTACATTTATGTATACCAAATTTAAAATTGAAACTACGTCGCATTATATAGATCAGGAATAGTGCAATTAGTATAGCCCAGAAGCTAAGTTTTCCCATTAAAACTCACGATAGAAGAAAAATAGAAAATTAGGGGTAAAGTTAGGAAAATGCTAGTCTTCCTATAGGAAATTAACGTAGATTGCATAGTAGGATAATAATAGAGAGTTCAGAACACTAAAGTCTAAGATAGGAGAAATGTTAGGAATATGAATTCTGTCAATGGTGTGCGAGAGTCTGCCTACGCTACAAAGAATAGGGGTTACCACAAATAAGGCCTTGTTTTTCCAATAGTCTGAAACAAAAAACAACACAACGTAGACTCGCGAAAAGCTTGGCAAAATTGACCACATTGGAGTGCAAAAATACCGTGAAAATTGAGAAAATCGGAAACACTCGAATGTTAGCATAGGGCTAGACGTTACACGCTGGCCAAGGAGGAGAAAAACCTCAAATTAAAAGGAAAACTACAAAGGGTTTTCCGATCACATTAGTTAGGAAAATTTAAGGCAGCAGTAGAGGAGTCATCTTGAACCGGTGGCGCGAACGGAGGTCTATTGCTAAATTAAATCATAAACGAAGGAAGGACGGGCCATCACATCTTTAAAGCCTAGTAGGGGGGGGGGGAGCCATCTCAACCTGTGCTAAGGTATTTACTCGTTTTCGTAAATGTGTTGTCTGTGAATTGCAGCGTATTATTTAATTGAAAATGTGAGTAACATTACAAAAAAATACAGGTTAAAAACATATGTAATATAATGTATTATGTGAGTGGCGTTGTATTTGGTTTGCTCCAGAAAATATTGTGTACGTACCCTTTGTTTTGATTGAGACAGCAATTTTTTTTGTTTGATTTTATGTATTATTCTTGAATAGGGTAGGTACGTGCTGCTTAGACACCACGCCTAGAACGACCCACCATATTGAATTTAAATAAATGGAACATTAAAACCCTAATGCTTTTGTTCCTACGTAGGAGAAGGATAGAGGAAGTTGAGAGTCGACAGGGATAACCAAAGCAGGCGTAAATGCCGTCACCGTTGACATAGGATTTCCACAAAGTCCACGAAGAAAGCGTTTTCAGAATATTTGTGCAGATTATATAAACAAGAAAGAGGATAGCGAAGAAGTGAACAATGGAGAAACGAACAATGGAGAAGAAACCCTGAACCATACATGACAAATAGGCAGCAATTAGGTCAAAACAGATTTTCCGTAAGTAGGTATATGATGCATATTATAATATTGGGCATAAGATATAAATTTTTTTATGATAATCACCCACACATACAAATAAAGGAAATATATTTTATATTTTTTACACTTTACAAGTATTATAAATTCATTAAAAGTACAAAAAAAAAACTAGCCCAAAAACCTAACTATTCCATATACGTATTTTTTAATTAACAAGTTTTCGGGATAATTTTTTGCTTTTTTGTTAACTGCTCCAATTTTGTCTTCTGATAACTTAGATGAATTAAAAAGAGAAGATACATTATTGAGACAAAGCACGCGGTTTTACTGAAGTGAGTCCAGTGAACACACTTGAGACTTACTGCGTTTAGAATCGCACACATGTTCATTATATAATATATGTTCTTCAAACAAGTTGTCACCAGCTGCCACAAACATAAATAATAAATTAAAATAAAACACTTATTTCTTTCAAACATATTACGAGCATATATTATAACCCTTTTCGCAGGCGTTTTAGCTTTTAAACTGAAAATAAGAACATGGAAATTTTTTTGTTCCATTAGTATGAATATATGGTAACGCGTTTTTATAATGTCATTTGATGAATGTGTAAAATAATACAGTTTACTTTTTTATTACTGATTGTATCTATCTATTCAACAGATGTAGATATCTGTATAAAAGCCTTTCAAAAGCGTCAATTAATAAATAAAAAATCGTTTTGATGAATTAAGAGGAACGGCTGCGGTACCTGTTTCGTATATAACTTAATTTGCGAATTGAGGTCAAAATACCCACCCAAACTGAATGATATATTTTTTTTAATTATAGGTTTAGTAAATATCTAGTACGGTAGAGCATCTGACCGGACATCAGAAAGGTGCAGGTTCGAGTCCTGTCGGCGACATTTATCTTTGCTCGGAAAGGTTGTTTTTTCAATTTGGATGAGTGTTTCAGGCTAATAATTATTGTTTATAAAAATAATTGTTACCCTTTGCGCTATGCACAAAAATCTTGTCTTAAGTTTTTAAGAACTTTAGTTTATCAATTAATAAGTATTTTATTTATTTATTTTTTAAATTATGAAGTATACGTCATCTAAAAAAAACAATTTTTATAATTTTAGAGGCAACTTAGAAAATTATTTGCGGATTTACTGAATATTTAAAAAAAATATTGTATTTGTTATCTAAATATGATTACGTACATAAAAATATAAAAATAAAACATTAAAAAAACGTTTTTTTCGGATGATATTTTAAATTATGTACGGAAAATTTGTGTTCCAATGTAAATTTGTCGTCTTAAATTTAATCTAAAGTCAACCATAATGCTTTTTTTATTATATTTTCAAAGTAGAGGGAGTAAAACTTTTTGTTAAATCACCGTTAGCCCCCAAATAATTGTTAAATGTGCCTTTAAAATCGCGAAAAATCAATTCCTTTAATGGCCTATATTTCATGGTGTACATCAAAAATAAATTAATTACTTCTCATCCGTACTAGATATTTACTATACTTTTTAATGAAAAAAAGACCAAAGAAAAGGTTTAGGTGAGTATTTTGGTCTTAAATCCAAAATTAAGTTTTGTATGAAAGAGGCCGCACAGCCGTTCCTTTTAAAAAGTGAAGATACGTTGCTGAGACAACGTGAAAAAAACAACAGTATTCTGTATCCTCCCGATGAAGAAAGTTTCGCTTTCGAAACATGTTGATTTGTATATATTAAAAAATTGGTGATTACAAAGTAATTTTTAATTCAATTATTTATTTAAAAAAATGTCTTCAATTAGTTTGATAAATGGCTTCAATGGCGCTATAGATTCAATTTATTTGCGATCATCGGGATTCAAACCGGCGTCTTCTTGATAAGCTTAAAAAAATATGTATTTAAAGTTTTAAAATTTATAGTATCTATTATTATTCTATTTAAAAGACGGCTATTTATAAAAAAAAATTGCTATTTAATTATTATTACGCATTGAGCTGTTTCGTCTTCCGAGGGCATTATCAAACTGTGGAGAAGCCACTTACGGACGGCCTGTTTATATCATTTCTATGTAGGTACTTATAAAGAAACTCATAAAATGCATTCATAAATTGACGCTTATTTGAATGGTTATATTACATTGTAAGGTTTTCCCACTTAGGGGTTAAAATGTACTATTGTTTTAAATTTGACTAAAGGTCGTTAGATGGTTATCATTGATTTTTTCAAATTAATTTTTATTTGGAATGAAGGAGTTTATTTTTCCTTGCATAATTATAATAACTCGTAACATGGGATATAATTGAACTTGGCGTGAATATTTTCAAAAGTGGTTAATACTTTGAATAAAAATGGAGTTCTACAAATTATACTTGACCACAATAAATTCTAGATTAGTAGTTAAAGATTTAAGTTGGTCAATTACAGAGATTGTCATCTATGTGGAGATTATACAGCGCCTCTGAGGTGATTTTTCACAAAAACGGCGCTATACAAATCATCCAATTATTATTATTATTTTTATAAATTTGGCAACTCTGTTTTAAACAAAATGAAATGATTATGATATCTTTAAGTGATATGAAATGAGATAATCATTGTCAAATAGATCAACGATTTACAAATAAAAAAAAAATAATTATTGCAATTTAACCCTTTGTACTCCGTTGTCGCCGCCGCGGCGACATATAAAACATTCTAACTCCGATGGCGCCGCAACGGCGACATAAACAATAAGTATACATTTTATTGCTTGAAGAGACTTTAGAATTCAGTGGTAGTGAAGACGAGTTTGTTTTCGAAGTGCAAAGTGACTTTTCCGAAAATGACAGGAAAAGGTGGGAGACGCGAAACCGATGAATACTGTGACACCTGTCCTTACAAGACACGTGTGCATTATGGCGACTGCTTTCTAAAATAGCACGCGTTAAAAAATTACAAAGAATAGAATATGCATTTTTTTCTTTTATTAACAATCTTATATTTTTCATTTCATTGCCGGCAACCCGAACATTTATTGGCATAAAATTTAAACATTTACATGTACTTTACCCGTCTCACTAGACGATGTCTGTTCTGAGACGGGTAGTAATACATTTATATGTTTCTTAACACAACTACATCTTTTTATTTTACTGCCTTAAAATATATATTCTTCTAAGTTCCTAAAAGATATCGTAATTTTTCCTCAAATTTTTACATTACCCTCTACGGAGTAGTTGGTGTTCCATGTAAAAAAATATGAGTAAAACGGGTGAAAAACCTTGGTACGTAGTTTAAGTAGGTATGTTTACTTTCGCTTGTTAATTATTCAGATAACTTTTCACTGAGCTTGGGGTATATTAACATGGTCAATTTTTGATTAACCTGGGTAAATATCCCAATTTACGCCGATCTCATCAATAAAGATAAATTTCTACGAATTTATTTAATTAACCGTAGAAAAAAATATTTTCGTATGTATAAATTTAACCGAAAAAGATAATTTTCATGTGATAAAGAGTACAAATGTATTCGCGTTCAGAAATACAGAAAAAGTTAAGAAGGTCTTTGTAAATTTCAAATGATTATAATACATTTTTTTCCAGAAATGAGAAATAAGAAGATAAGATTACGGCTTATTATATCACTTGTTGACGTATAAATGGATATTTCAAAACAATTTCCATGAATAAAATTAGAAATTATGTAGGGAATATATATTTAATATAAATAATTGCTTGCGAGGAGATAAAAATTGTATTTACGCCGGGGGTCACCATTTAAAAGTTCTTGCGGCATAATAAAAAGAAATGTAAGTTATTTTTATCGTCTTTTATAAGAAAACTTTTATTCCTCCTTACCATCATAATAAATGGATAGTAATGCTTGTGAAGTGATGAAGAATTTAGCTAGAAGATGGGAACCAAACGATTTGGGCATCTCGACCAACTAACCGATCTTAACTGATAAGAATATATACGACTCATTCATGAGCTGAACAGCCAGGTTTTGGAGCTCTGTGTTTCCTCCTGCCTACAGCAACACTTTACTTCACTTTTTTACTCCTTCGTCTCCGCAAAAATACCCTCCATACAGCATCCTCAAAGATGATATAGGCACTGCGGGAAGTTAGTATTCTCAGGCCTCGTGTCGGAGTTAATGTAAAAAAAAGGTTTGTCAACAAGTTTGATATTAGTCGATTTTAGACAATGTCATGAATATTTGTATGGTGACACCAATACTCGAAGAAAAACTTTTTGGTACCAAGTCTGACTTGATTTGTGATCACAAATCCCAAAAAGGTTGATTATAATATTTATTTATCTTTTTTTTAAAGAGAAAAATTTTCCAGTGTTACGTTTTACTTGATAATCTTTGATTTCAGCTTACTACCAACATTATTAGCAGACAATATAGCATGTGCAGAGATTAGTGGAACTCCAACGCATTGTCCACTTGTCTACGATTAATTGATTTCTGTTAAATCATTTAATTTCAGAAACGTAAACATTTTCCCAATTTATTACCGGCAAGTAATTTATAAATGATTATCTCTTTATGAAATATTCACTCAGGACTAGCTGAGGCCTGTCTCCTGCGACAACAGCCAGCAATATGTCTTCATCAAGATGACTAATGGTCTAATGGTGTGATGATGTCCTATCGGAGGCGAGGAAAAAGTATGCAGCGATCAATGTTATTGGCAGATTCCTCCATCGCGCCGTCTTAGGGAAAGTGTACACGGTTATACATAAAACATATTTAAAAACATTATCCGAAACTATTAATTGTGCACTTCGGCTTAACGTATATTTATTTTGATAATTGTGGTTTGATATCATATTAAATAAAACAAACACTTCGTTTTAAGATATAAGTTTGTTGAAAGTTAATAATTCATAAGCTAGGGAAGATTCACAGAAATTAAAAGATTGCGCTGTTGTATTTACTATCTATAATTATTAATATATGTTAATGTTGTCCCCCTCTTACGCATAATGCTTTTCTATTGTTATCTCCTTCTAATATTTTTTCTCTTTTCTCTCTCTTTTGTATTCTCTCTATTGTATTTTGTGACAATATATGAACGATAACTCTGTATAATTCTTTAGTTATTATATTTGCCCCGGATTTGCGTAAGGAAAAGGTTATGGTCTACTAGTATTTGCATTTTGTGCATTTGAACATATCTACTATATCTGAAAAAGTATTACCTTTTGCGTGAAGTCTAAGTACAAGCGGGTTTTTAAATGACCCAGTCCTGAAATTACTTTTACAGTTTAAACGTTTTTTTTTATTTATTGAGTAGTTGATTTGATTTTTAACAAAAACGGCGTTACAAAAATCATCCACTTATTATTATTATTATTATTATTATTCTATTTGGAATTTTTAAGTTAATACTTAAGCTACGTAAATAAGGGCTGTCTCTAGCTTGACAATAAAATCTAGACATTTAAAAGGTGGAACATTTTTATTATTATCATGGCAATACCAAGCTCCAATGTCCTTGAAATTTTATTCCTCACATTTATTAAATTTTCCCACATCTGAATTTTATAGGTAATTGCGAATTTGATTTTGTTTCATTTATCTAAAATCTTTGTACAAAAATATTGAAAAATCGCCCTTTCCTTGTAATCATCTCTACCATGGTATGTAAATTACTTTTTTTTACAGTAACTCCACACAGGAGACCAAGGAGGAAATAATTTCCCTCAAGGCCTATATCATCTTTGGGGATGCTGTGTGGAGGATCTTTTAGAGGATAGGAAGGAGTGAACTTGGGTCTTGAAGAGACCCATGTTATAGGATGGAGGAAACACAGAGGCCGGCAGATCATTCCACAGCCGAGCTGTTGAACACAAGAACGAGTCGTAGAAGCGACCCGTTCTCATGTGACAAATTTCAACCGTGTGCAAATGTTGGGCGCGCGTTTAACAAGGACTGTACTGTTTGTTTAATGTCTTTAGTAAAACATGCATATACGAGTACGTACATAATGCATAATGGCAAGACATCGGATTATATTACGCTTTTTCATTTGTACATATGCACGATACATATTAAATTTCACCTTTTTTGGACGTTAGTACATATTATACTATTTTTTTTTACTTTATTGCATATTCCAGCCTTTATATTCTTCGAACTGAGAGCTCCTATATTATTTTTTTTCTCTTTTCTAAGGACATCGATAATTTTTAGAACCTGTACCTTGAGATTTGTAGTATGTGTCTAAATCCCTGGATAATTGATTTAATTTATTTGATACTAGGTGCGAGTTTGTTGTAAAACTTTACAGGTAAAAAATCAAAGCGTTTTTGTCCGAAGGTAGTAATTACGGGTACATTTAGCTTGCGTATTTTATTTGCCCTGTCATGCCCTTTGCTTTTTTGGCATTTTTGAGATGATGAATCAGAATATTTTTGGGAAAGATTTTTTGTATACTTCGAACGATGAACAGTTTAAGGCGATGCAATGGGAAGAAATCCAAAATCATGTATTTTTGGTATGAAAATTTGATGGCCTAGAAACATCATAGATGATTTAATTAAATACTTCAAGTATAACACACCTTGGCCTTTTGTTTAACTGGGAATTTTTTGGTGAATCATTTTATAAGCCTACAAAAAAAATAGACCTAAAGAACGTTTAAAGTGCAAATATCATATTTACGAACAATTTTCCACTTTCCAATATTATCGTATTTTTCACTGTGGCAAATTAAGTTTTTTAGAATATAACCGTAAAACCTTTTAATAATTATACCCAAGCTTTACAAAATACAATAAAACACGGATTTTCGTTATTTTATTTTTTTTGCAAAATCGAAACGTTTAGCAGGAATTTCAACCTTGTCCCCATCTGCATAAGGAGTGCGTGATTTCGTTCGAATTTTAGGATAAGTGGATCGCCTTAACGATTTCCATTATTGATTTCCTCACGGGGAACTTTAAAATGCTGTAATTCGTTTTATAATTAAGCTTAATCAATAGTTTCTGTAAAATATTCGTATTCAGAAGGCCTTCAAGTCGCACTCTGACCTTCTAATCCCGTTTCAAGAGAATAACTGGGGTTATACCGTGTATACCCCTCGTCACGCGAACAGGCCTAAGATTATGCAGCTTACTGACGATGAAGTTTCATGAACAAATTGAGACCCAATTTCAAATCAATTCGGGAACAAAGCTGATGATTCTTGGCTCAATCAGTATTCGGGGATTCAAATACAAACAATTTTAAGAAATAAACTGTGTTGAGCGCAATAAGACTAAATAATAATTTCCTTAAAAAAGAAACACATTTGATAAAAAAAAGTTAATTCAGTGACAGGGTAAAGTTAGATTCTCAGAAGCTGGCCGTACTGTACGTAGCCCGTAGACACTTTAATTGTTCACAACTGCCGGTACTGTACAAATCGCAAGTGCACCCCACTGTATAATTTGGTAGCCACCTATGGTCGGGAGCCCCAGCATATTTGAGAAAACCCTTGACTTTGTGCAGAAATGGGCGGTCCGTTTGATAAACTCGCCTATCTTAACAAACGGATTGCAATCTTTGGAGCAAAGGCGTCAGGTGGGAATACTATCCTCGTTCTACTGGTATTTTAATGGAAGATGATCTGAGGAAGTAGCGTCACTGATCCTTCGGGCACCGGTGCACAGTCAGGAAATACGCTAAAGACGCGCCCGACATTTATACACAATTGACATTTGTCACATGAGAACAAGTCGCTTCTACAAGTCGTTTTTGTGTTCAATAGCTCGGTTATGGAATGATCTGCCAGGCTCTGTTTCCTCTCTCCTACAATATAGATCTCTTTAAGACCCAAGTTCACTCCTTTCTTATCTTTTAAAAGACCGTCCACACAGCATGCCTAAAGATTATATAGGCATCGATCGAAATTATTTCCCCCAGGGCCTCTTATGTGGAATTACTGTAAAAAAAAAGATCTTTCTCTAACGAAGTAGTATGATTGCTCTCCAATGAGCTATCACATCACCATTAAGACTCGCCGTGCTCTTCCAATATAAATGGTTTATATTGGTCTAATACTAATTCTTATGCAATTATTAATCTGATAGGGAAACCTGAGCCAAAGTATCGAGACAAAGTTGGCTGTGTATAATTCAGTAAATCGCCCCACGCTTACTTGTGGTAACCAGATTGGGATGATGAACGAGCGAACATGGTCCAGGGTCAAAGCTGCAGAAAAGAGATTTTTGAGAGGAGTTGCAAGAGTCCCAAATTGGGAACGAATAAGAAGCTTGATGATCCAAAAGGTGCTAAACATCGAACCACCGCTACTTTTCATATAAAACTCCCAACTGAGGTTACTTGAGCCTAGGAGGGGTAGTATTCCAGAAAAAAGACGTCCAGTCCGCTACAGACATTGAATCTACGATTCAGCAATCTATTTTAGCAGATATGGGCAGTAACTATAAAAGTCTTGTGGAGATTGTTCAGAATTTGTTTTCACTTTATTTACACGTAAAACCTGATTTAATTTATTTTATAACACAATATACATTGTGACGTCTCCGCGAAAAACCACAAGGACGCATTTTTCCAATTGGTAAAAAATTTTAATTAAAATGAGTTTTATAATGGTTTGTTTAAAGCACCACACCAAGTATTCCAGATGCAATTATTAACTAATTAACTAACTAACCATTACGCCGTTTCTCCGCAGGTGTGGGCAGAAAAGACGGACCGCCAATCAACTCGATCTTGGCATACACTTCTTGCTTCATTCTCATTTATACATCGTGTGATACATTCTCTTCTATTATTCCGACTTTTGACATGGCTGGACTCAAGTATTTGATTCACTCGATTGTACTATGCGTCCCTGGCTCTCATTCGCGTCATATATTCTTCTTACACTCCTTTCTTCGTTCATTTGCTCTGCATACCCAAACCATCTATACTTCTTAATTTTACTCATTACGTTTCCATCAGCCTTGCATTATTTACGAATCTCAATATTTTTCATCCGATCATACATGGTTTTACCACACATTTGCATAAGAGCTCTCATTTTTACGGCATTCAGTTTACTTTCTTCCTTCCGTTGCCAATTCCATGCCTCACTGCCAAATATCAGGGTTGCTATCAGCACTCCATTTTAGACTGCTATCGTCGCTTCTTTGGACAACTTTTTGTTAGCGCCAACCGCGTTCAGTCCTCCGTTAATGGAGTTTCCTGCATTCACCCTTTTTTCAATATCTTATTGCTATGCAATAGAAAACACTCTAAACCCATGTAACTACAACACCTTTCCCAATACATCTTCAAAATTCTAATAGATGTGATTTATTTAAATTGAATGTTGAGTACCGTGTGGAGAGACCTTTACGATATTGGGGTCGGTGTGAGAGTGACCGTAGACCACCCTTAGCGCGGGGCGGACATCGGCCACCAGCGAACGGACAGCGGACAGGCACCACCCCCAACATGGTAGGGGTGAGATGATTATCGAAATTTTTTTAACATTGAAATATCGATTGTACAATTTGGATGTAAAAAAAATTGAATTGAAGGGGCTAACATATCTAGTAAAACCGGATTGTGATAGATTTAAGTAAAACAGTTCAATCTTAAGAGAAACTGCTGAGCTGCCTGCTTCATACATAACTTATTTTTGGATTTGAGACCAAAATACCCACCCAAACTGAATGATATGTTTTTTTCTATTTTTTTAAAAGATAGACAAATATTCCTTGGTTATGAATAACCTGACAAAATTTGAAAATCTCCTACTACCATTACAGTAAGCGGAAGATGTTGCTTGTGTCGTAATGGAGGACTTAGCCAGCCGAGGAATAGAACTCACGACCCAAACGCGATGCCAACTCAGCTACTGACCGGTTAATTAAATGATTAGTAAATATCTAGTACGTATGAGAAGTATATTATTTATTTTTGTTCTAAATTTTGTTTTAAATTATGCCATGAACAAAAAAAAAACATAATTTTGGAGGCAACTTAGATAATTATTTGGGGTTTTATTGTGTTTTTTTTCAAATTATTATATTTGCTATGTGAATATGATTACGTAGAAAAGAATATAAATACAAAACATTAAAAAAAGAAGGTTTTTTTCCCTCGATATTTTAAATTACGTACGGGAAATTTGTGTTCAAACGTGAATTGATCGTTTTTAATTTAAATTAAAGTCCACCATAATACTTGTTCAATATATTTTTTTAATTTTGTATTTTATATTTCATTATATTTTCAAAGCAGACGTGGTAAAACATTTTTTAAATCATCGTTACCAACCAAATAATTGTTAATAGTGCCTTTAAAATCAGGAAAAAATCCAGAGTGGAAGATACTCCCAGTATCGCCCTGGTGAAAGACCACCATTCAGAATTGAAACGTTGCTTGAAATGGCTTTTAGCCGTGTTTGGTGACCAGATCTGAATAGCCAGGTATTCCCAACCTTCCTCGTCCCCTTCTCCTTCCCCTCCCCAATACCTTCAGCCTCACAACATTCCCAATTGGTAATGTCATAGTCTCACTGGCTCCAGACGGTTGGGAGCAGTTGGGACTGTTGTGAGGTATTCATATAAAAAAAAAAAAAAATCAAATCCTAGATTTCATAATGTAAAACAAAAATAAATAAATAACTTCTAATCCGTACTAGATATTTACTATTCTTTTTGACGAAAATTGTTAGGTTTAGGTGAGTATTTTGACATCAAATCGAGGAATTGAACTCATTACTTTTGTATGACATCCAGACGCGATGCCAACTGAGCCACTGACCGATTAATATACCTACCTACTCTAATTATTAATATTCTACATATAAAATTATTGTAAAAGCCCTACGGACGTTCAATAAATAAATATACAATAGGTTAATGAATATTTTTAAAAAAATGGTGACACACAATAAATGTGCAAATATTGAAGAACTGGTGTATTACAGTAATTAATTTATTTGAATATATAAATCGTATTTTTATTCAAACAGCCTATCAACCCTTACGCCAATGTTGATTTAAAAACGTTAAACCTGCAACCCTTCGTACCTTCTTTGAACAGACTTCATTAACATGACAGGACAGAGAGGGTTGACAGTCAACCTCTCCTCGTTACGCTAAATCTGAACATTTTTATTTAAAATTCTCAGCTATTCGTGATTGATGTCTATTTGTTGTTTGAATTACTATGATAGTTTGGAGTTTATATTAACATTAAAGTAATTTAACAAAAATGAAAAGTTTTTTGTATGAGAGGCAATTCAAATTTATAAATTATATTTTTTTAAATTTACGGACGGAATTAACGGCATAAATAAAGCTTTTTTCCTTAGCCCAGTAATTGAAGCGAGTAATATATTTCACTCCCATTTTAAATTAGGCGTTTTTCTCTTATATTTGATTAATCTTTGTTGTATAGGGTAATAAATATTTCGGTCATAATAAAGATATTTTTTTCTAAAATTTGTTCAAAAATATATATAATTTGTTCGTTAATCGTGTCTGAGAAGCGATCAGTAATTTTCACCCAGTATTTCCCACCGTACAATGAGACGTAAAATTTCCTCAGTGAAAGAAATATTTAAATTACATACGGAAAAAGGTGCGACCTGCTACTATGAAGACAAACTCATTGCCGAGGAAAGAACTCAAGGAGAGCATATCTTGAAGAGAGCTAGCGTGATCGGTCGGCATTTCAATGAAAAATTAGTTTTTAGTTGGACGAAACAAATTTTACTCCTCGCTTCCATTCTAGGGCTAAGCAAATATAAATCTGTCCATAAAAATAAAACATATATACGAGTATATATATATGTATATATTATGCACTTACTAATATTTACCTAATATTATGCTTGTATTATTACTATTATCTGATTATTAAGTACTTATTATTATTATTTCATTATTATTATTTGATTTGTATTATTTATTTACTATTATTTTCTTATTAAGAGGAACTGTTTCAAAAAAACTTAATTTTGGATTTGAGTCCAAAATACCCATCCAAACTGAATGCTATGTTTTTTGTATTAAAGGTTTAGTATATATCTAATACGCACAAGCACCATTTCATTAGTTTTGTTTTAAATTATGAAGTATAGGCCATGAATAAAAATCAATTTTCATAATTTAGAGGCAACAGAAAATTATTTGGAGGTTTATTGCGTTTAAAAAAAAATCATAATTGCTATGTAAATATGATTATTGAAAAATCTAAAAATAAAACATAAAAAATAAGGTTTTTTCGGGTCGAGTTTTTAAATTATGTACAGCAAATTTGTGTTCCAACGTAATTTGGTCGTTTTTATTTTAATATAAATCCCACCATAATGTTTATTTTAATATATATATTTTTAATTATTATATTATATTTAATTATATTTTGAATTATTTTTTTTGTTTAAATTACCGTTAACCCCCAAATAATTTATAAAGGTGTCTCTAAAATCGCAAAAAATCAATTTCTTTAATGGCCGATATTTCATAAGGTAAAACCAAAATAAATAAATTACTTCTTATTCGTACTAGATATTTACTATACATTTTGATGAAAATAAAAGATCATTAGGTTTAGGTGAGTATTTTGGCCTCAAATCAAAAATTAAATTTTGTATGAAACAGGCAGCGCATCCGTTCCCTTTAATATTTACTTATTTTTATTCATTTATTATTGTTTACTTATTACTAATTACTGATTATTTTCTTATTAAATTGTAAAGCTGCCCATCTCAACACAGGTTTGTCCTAGAAAGATGAGTGGCTAATGGCTAAAAAACAGCAGATATCAAGGAGGTAATTAAGATACTTGAGTGATAATACGCTCATCCGGGCTTTCACATGGATTTTTAGAACCGAATATAATGAGCTATCGGAAATTGTATGTACAGGTTTTTTAAACCACCAAAAATATTAAATAGTATTTTTAAAACGTTTAATAGCAACATAAAATAGTAAACTAAAACAAAAATATAACACAAATCACTAAAGCGACAATATCCACAATAAGTGGTAGAGGTCCTTGGTTCGAGTCCCAGATGCGACTGAAATCTTTTTAATTTCTGTTGTTTTTTCGGTTTCGTGGTTCATTTGGGATGTGGTAATATTATCTTCTTCAATGATTAAATATTACAATGAGGTTTACAAACTTCGATAAGTTATAAAAAATAAATTGAATATAAAATAATTATTAATTGATAAACTAAAATTTTTAAGACAAAATTTTTGTGCATAGCGCAAAGGGTAACAATTATTTTTATAAACAATAATTATTAACCTGAAACACTCATCCAAATTGAAAAAAACCTTTCCGAGCAAAGATAAATGTCGCCGACAGGACTCGAACCTGCACCCTTCTGATGTCCGGTCAGATGCTCTACCGTTGAGCTACGTCGGCTTATCGCAAACCCGCCATGTTAATCAATATATACTAGTGTTTCATTCAATAATTACTGTTTTTATTATATTTCACCTGTAAACAACCAACCGTATGAGAAAGGCTTGTAAAGGCTAAATCCCTTAATAGATGGCGTCGAGACAAATTATGTCTACATTTTATTGGTGAAAATTGCTTTGACTTGTCAAATATTTATTAATTGAAAAACTAAAGTTTTTAAGACAAGATTTTAAGACAAAAATAAAGATAATAAGATAAAAATAATAAAATAATTAATTATAGGATTCATCAAAGTACTGGTATAGATGACGCTTTATTTTATAAATGGAATCAGCAAATATGTCAGCAAACTTGGTACACAGATTGGATTGATTTAATTTATTAACATCCTGTTGGGCTATTACATGGAATAGTAGGTAACATTATGTATGAAAACAGTTTTTTTTTTATAAACAAGATAATTATGTAATTTAAATAACATCGTATTATTGTTATTTAAAATTCAGATGCAAAGTATGAAGCAAATAATAAAACATGTACCTAGTTATAACACAAAGAATCTGATGCACGAATTTAAACATTGATCACAAAGTTTATCTTTTAATACTAAAAGTATATAGTATAACAAAGCAACAAAACATAAAACAAAACACACAAGTAAATACAATATATAGCATGGGGTTAAGTGTTTTACAAACTAGTAAAGATACTGAAGATATAACATATTACGTATAATAAAAAAAACATAAGCATAAGTATTATCAGATAGAATTGAAATTATTTGAGTTTTAAATCTTGCAAGATTTTCAGATCATGCATTAGTGAGTGTGGCTGATAGTTGGTTGTGTACGTGTTGCATAAAAATGTTACATTTTATATTATGTTTTTCGTCGGTAGGTGGAATTTAATAGTGGCGACGATGGCAGGGCTGTCAATTAGATGTTTAATCACTACATATAATACAATATAATTTACTCTTACAATATACCCCGACGTTATTGTCCTACTGACTCCAAGCGGTTGGAAAAATTATGCGGTAATCGTATAAGAAAATATGAAATAATAGTAGAACCGTGAAGTTGAGTTATGATCATATTTCATGCAGTGCACTCAGGAATAAAGTTTGCAATCTTTTCAGATTTATTTCTCTGCTGCGCAATGCAAATACTTGTTAAATACATAAATAATCGGCGACAGACAAAGTTTCATGGCGATAATTAATGTTCAACAATACAGCCCGTCAAACACATCAAATAAGGCTTCACTTCAAAGGTATTATATTTAAGTGAACGGGTTCGGGACGCCTCGTTCGGGACTTTAACCCCATCCGTTGGTAGATTATAATTATTACGTAATCGTACTTTATTGACAGGTTATTGCTGTTGTTATCGGTGATTTGGTTTTTGGAATTCGAAGGGCTGTGAATGAAGCTATCACAGTTACGTACTTGTTAATTACTTTGGTAATTACATGCGTTTGTAGATTTATATCATATCAGACACACATCATTACCATGTGATATAGGATTATTGATTTGCGGGGCGGGTATAAGTATCAACACCTTTGCCGTATGACACCCCGAGTGGTCTGTTACGCTCGGTGACTTAACAGGGGTGCCCGGGTTCATAGGATGAAGGTTGTCTAGGTATTGACCGTGGATGCTTGTGAGTGCTGCTTGGTGGCCCAAATCGGGAGTGGTCGTTTAAGGGAGACCCCTTGATCTCTTCAGCCGGACTTTCTCAAACCATCATCTTGCACTGGATGCGAGAGATGGATCAATACGTCCGTTTCTCCTAAACACAATGTCTCCCAGATTCCTATCCACCTCTCAAACAGTTTTCCTTCCTGGAATACATTATCCTTCCTTTTCTTAAAAACACCCTTCACACGGCCCCCCCAAAAATAACATAGGCCTCGAATTAAGAGGCAATCGAATTAGGCAGCCCGGGAGAATATTTACCATCGGCATACAACTGAAGTATTAGATCGCGGGAGCTCGGCGTTCCAAAGGTTAATTGTCTATGTATAACAATATTATATGAAATTCAAGTCAGTCGTGTAAATCATGTGAGTCAGCATACATTTCAATCTGAATATACTAAAATAGTTGTACATGCTCATAACACAAGACTAAGTAGTTCCCAGATAATTAAATAAACATTGTCAAAGAACCTTAAAATGCTATGTCCAAAAATTTATAAGATGTTTCCCAGTTTAATAAAAAAATTACGACTAAATTTCAGAAAGAGATGAATGTCGAAAAAACTATTAGATGAAAAGATATTTTGTACCCAGTAATCTTTTTTATTCTTTCGTTTTCTCATATCTTCATTGTAATTGTTTTAAACTTTTTCTGTGTTGTTTTTGTATTGGACTGTAACGCGTATATTTAATTTTAATATTTTTAATTTTACTATATAAATCAATGCTTTTTTTTAGTACAGGTGTATTTAAATTACTTTAATTTTTTTTATATTACATAATGTAAAGTGTACTACAAATACGAGGTGTGTTCAAAAGAAAAGGTGAATTTTGAATTTTCGCAGGCTGTGTACACTCGATTATCGTTTTTTTTTTATTATATACATATGTTTATTATATGTTAGCATTATCAGCCATTTTGGATCAGTGGTTTTTTTTGACAACTGGAAAGGTTAGTCACGTTTTGTTTTTTCTTCGATTTTTTACTAAAAAAAATTTTGTAAAACTTCGAAAAACATCGATTTTTCGGATTTTTTCTATGTCCTCATCAGCATTAAGAAATGCTGATGGGGACATAGAAAACAAAGCAAATCTAAATTTTCACTTTATTCAGACTGATGATTCCCCAGAAAACGGCTATCAAGTTCCGACCAAAACTAGGAAATTCCTCCTTAGGATTAACAATTATTAACAATTTTTTTCTAAAAATAATCAATTTTTTTGATGAAATGCTGATGAGGACATATAAAATAATTCAAATCTAAAATTTGACTTCAATCGGACTGATGATGCCTCAGAAAACGAACCTAAATAAAAAAAATGGAGAACACCCAAAACCTTTCCAGTTGTCAAAAACAAACCACTGATCCAAAATGGCTGACAATGCTAACATATGATAAACATATGTGTACCAACATAAAAAAAATTCGATAATCGAATGTACACAGCCCGCGAAAATTCAAAATTCACCCTTTCTTTTGAATACACCTCGTATGTAATAATGTTAACAAAATAGATTCTTTTATATCTATATATAGAAACGGACTACTTGCTATAATACGGCCCAAGCTAGCGTCGCAAGTAAGGAAGAATAAAAATGTTAAATAAATATTAATTATACAATGCACAATGTATTTTTATACCCGTATTTATATTGTGGTAAAAAAAATTACATACAAAAAAATAATAATAATATAATATACGTAGGTACATTTCTCAAATTTTAAACAAGAATACATAGACGATCTGATCTCAATCAATTTATTACAATATTTATGTAACATTTAGAAATAATAAAGAAAAGTACGGAAAAAAATGTGCATTCCTGGTTTCGAATAGCGATCACTGTAATTCTTACAACATTTCCCAAATCGTTGAGGCTATAGTACCAGGAGCTCCAATCACTTGAGGCTTTCACGCAGTATAACATAAAATACATGGTTTATCCTTTTATGCAAAATTAACAATCCTGTTTAACAACGCGTGTTAAGAGATTTAACGATCAAATCGTAATAAATTATTCAAACATTAAAGCGGTAGAATTATAACATATTATGAAATGTATCAAATCATTGTAAAGCCAAAACTGTTTCTGTAATCCTTCTTAAAGCGAATGAAATACAATCTCCCCAAATGGCTTTCCATCTTATTCAAATACAGGCTTATATTATAATATATCGTAATCCAAGCTTTATTCGACTGAAAGGGGCATTGTTCCGGGGTTCGGATAAGAAAACATTGATATTTAAACGTATAAGTAATTGTCTTTTATAACAATCCAGATTACAAGATTATTGAACACATAAAGTAAAATAACATATGAATATGTCGTACACAGCGCGTAAAAGATAATATGAATTTGTCATCTGAACCCATAAAATAATGTCATAAAATGTTAACGTGGTAACACTGAATATGTAATTCCTAGAATTGTGAACTATGCTAACAAAACATCGCCCACAGGAGCAAAGCTAGCAGTTCACACTGGAGTGCTGATACTAACCCTGATGTATGGCAGTGAAGTATGGAATTGTCAGAGGAAGGATGAAAGTAGACTGAATGCTGTAGAAATGAGATCGTAAGGACGTATTTTTTTTTAAATTTAATATAATGCATATAAAATATTATAATTAATAGTACAGATATATCTTAACAGATAATAACAAAAAAACTTAAAATTTATTTAACGAAAAGTTCCCCACTCAATAGAGAAAGATTTCTCGTGTTTGAGTTAGGGAGCACCGCCATCTAGCAAAAGTGGTGAAAAAATAAATTAATAGAAATAAAAGTACATCAATAATGTAATATAGATAATGTTTGTGTTGTTGTACACGATAGTTACTACAAAATAGATGGCTAAAAGTATGTGATACTATTGCAAGAATAGGCGCATACAAGATATAAACATAGTACATACATATTTCGAAAGAACTGTATGTTTGATAAAACCGTATTTGACAGCGTGGAAAATATTCAGGTTCTCAAAGAATGCAAGACTGATGTTATGAGTAAGATTAAGAAAGCGACGCTTAGATGGTTTGGGCATGTAGAACGGATGAACGAAGAAAGCAGTGTAAGGAGAATATATTATGGGAATGTGAAAGGAAGAAGAATCCGGGGACACCGAAGGAAGACCTGACACGTTCAAGTGAACGAAATACTTGAGTCGAGCCACATCAGTCAAAATAATAGAAGTATACGTACATGTGTTGATTTGGTCAATTACAAGAGTGGTTGTTCAGCAAAGTTACTATTAATTTAAATATGACAAATAGATTGAAATATAATAATTAAACAAATTAAAATGCCAATTTAAAGATATAAAAGGTTGAAAAGAATTTTGAAGCAGTTGAATTTCAGTTTAACAAAAAATTACATGATAAGTGGTGAGATAAGGTAAATATATAATATCGTATTTATGTAAAAAACAATTATATAACATACGGCCTTGCTCAGGATTTTTCACTTGTCATTAGGGAGCCATAATTGATTTGACAGTGAAAGTAATAAAGAAAAAATCATTTGAATATTTTATTTTATTCCAAACGTTTATTTTTTTTAAATATTTCTAAATAGTAAAGTTATTAAGTAGGTACCTACTCGTGTTTTCCATTTTGAAAATATTCTACCCAAAAAAACCTTCTTTTGAATACGCAATATGTGGCTAATCAGCTATATTCACGGGGTAACCTAAATAAAACATGTTGGATTCAATGTTTTTCATACTAATTTAAAAACGTTATAGCAATAGTTTCAAATATTGGATTTAATTCAAACTACTTTCTAAACCTTCCCGGCACTGATAAAAACAAACGATAACATTGAGGACTAACAAACAAACTTACATATATTTTTAAATATAAATAGATGAACAAAATTGTTATAAAATATTAATAATTATTTTTATATTAGAAACTAGAAATTTAAGTTATGGTCTTAGACTATTTTATATGGTATATTTTCGTTTTTGAAATCAGGCATTGCCCAAGAAAGTTTCTTTCAACCCCAATAGAAGAGTCCAAATACCCTTTTCTTCTAAACGTATTTGTTATCATTTCTGTAGTGATTTAAAAACTACTTTCCATAATTACAATGAAAAAATACACAATTCACGTTATTTTAACATTCATTCGTGAATAATTCTTACTTTACGAGTACGCAACGATCCCTAAAAAAAACTCATTCAAAGCGTCCTGTCTAACCCAGTATTATAACGAACTTTAAACTTTTTCAAATTTTTTCAAAATTTTGTTTAAAAAACGGTTTATTTATAAAAAAAGTTCTGCTAAATCATTTAAATGCCGCAGCACCTAAAAGGCTTTATTTTCATGTACTGACTATTTCAAATTTTTTTTCTTTATTTTATGTGTGATGTTTCTTTTTATTCACCCACCATCTTATTATTATTATTTTTAAACTTTTGTAGATATTTTGTATATTTTTAAGTGTTGTATGTATATTTTATATGAACTGTGTGGGACTGCACTAACCTCCCGATATACCGGAATAAACATTAAAAAAAATTATTACTACGCGTCATCGCTATTTTGGCGAGTGATAAACCAGTCTGATAATGTCTTTAAAGGCGAAAATCGTGTAATATTAATTTCCTACATGAACTTATTTATAAATAAACCGTTTTTTAAACGTTAATTGAAATAGATAAATTAACATCGCAGGAAAGCAATTTTGTTGTAATAGTCAAGGCCATGTAAAAAAACACAGGATTTTGAGGCTTATACGAGTATATCGATTAAAAAACGGAACATTGACAAAATTATGATTTTTTCCAACGTCGTACAGGTCTTATTTTTCATGGTAGAGTCACGTGATCCAGATAAATCGACAAGATTAACCTTATTCAAGAGCGTATTTTAATTTAGTTTATTTGTTTACGATCCTGAAAAATGGTGAAGATTAACCGAAACGGGTGCATAATTCTTAAAGTGGTTTAAATCAAAGAACATTTTTCATTTAGTAGAATTTCTTTTTCTTAATACACAAGAAATTTGATTTACCTATAACTCTATTTAGCTGCCGAGCAATTCAATTTCTTACTACGCTCTCATCATAAATTCCTATTTCTTTCAAACAAGTGTAGGTACTTATTTCAAAATATATTTCCCAAAGCATAAACTCCGTTTTCAAAACTACTTCTACAGACTTCCAAACCAGTTTCAGATTGAATTTAAAATCAAAAATACGCTGCAGTCGTTGCCAGGGTCACAAAAATACCACTTGAGGACCCTCCCAGTTTTCCAATAGTCATAAATATTTAGATTCCAGAAATGCACTCTAACTGAGATGGCCTGGAAGATAAATGATACATGAGGACATAGGAGGAAGATAACGACGCTGGAAAAGGAATTTGCATAGCGGTATTTATGTAAGATTGCTTTCTTTAACGTCGCTGTAAAATTTTTGTATTATATTTTACAATTTATTTTAGTGAATGTAGGTATATATACCGAAGGACGGCTTTACTTAATTTCATAAATAAACTCCACAAAAAAGGTTCAATTAACCATAGAAATAGGACAAAATTTTAGCATAAATTTCATACATTTAAATATTTCTATTACTAATCTTCGGCATGCCAAGATGCAAAACAAAACTTGAGTTGCCATGAGGGGTGACGCAATTACCATAAAAATTTTATCATATTAATCCCATTCATTCATTTTTTTTTGTAAATTAATCTTATATTTTATACATTTAATGCGTTTTCTTGAAAAAATTATATGAATATAATTAATTTTATTTTTAAAAACCTCTCCATTCATCAACGGACGTGACCTTTGACTGACGTGCGGTTTTTTACTAACTACCCGCATGCATTAATATTTAGTACCTGCTCACAGCCCGACGGCCGATTATTTTACTCCCTCACGCAGCTTTGGTAATAGCGTAAGCGAGTGAGATGTCGTGTCACCCACGAGGAAGTCACTGGAGTGGAAACGTGCAGAGCTGTTGATATGGTTCCACTACGCAAGAAATATTATTTGTGGTAAGGAAATAATACTACGTATTCTGAAATTTTTTTTTCTGTTATTTTCTGGTACATTTTTAGTAGTTAAGGTGTTTATAGGTTTTGTAAGATTACAAAAATACCAAAATAAAAATGGCCGCTTTTTAAAATAATCCATGATAGTAATTTTAGAGATTTTGACTACTTGGCAACTTGAAAGTTAAAAATGTATTTGAATTTAACGTATTTCGTAAAAATACTTATACAAACACATTTATGCATAATACTTCTAACCATTGGTTTGCTCAAACATTATCAGCTTTTCATTCCATGCTTAGCAGACTAATTAATGTTCCCTTAAGTAAAAACAATTTTAACAAAAAAAATATTAGATCGTTTCCACCATTAATTAATGGTGAGAATTTGAATTTATATTAATTTATATTAATTGAAAAACTAAAGTTTTTAAGACAAGATTTTTGTGCATAGCGCAAAGGGTAACAATTATTTTTATAAACAATAATTATTAGCCTGAAACACTCATCCAAATTGAAAAAACCTTCCGAAAAAAGATAAAATGTCGCCGACAGGACTCGAACCTGCACCCTTCTGATTGCCGGTCAGATGCTATGTCAGACGCCATCTATTGAAGGATTTAGCCGTTACAAGCCTTTCTCATACTAATAAAGTTGGTTGTTTACAGGTGAAAAATAATAAAAACAGTAATTATTGAATGAAACACTAGTATATATTGATTAACTTGGCGGGTTTGCGATAAGCCGACGTAGCTCAACGGTAGAGCCTGACCGGCAATCAGAAGGGTACAGGTTCGAGTCCTGTCGGCGAAATTTTATCTTTTCTTGGAAGGTTTTTTCAATTTGGATGAGAGTTTCAGGCTAATAATTATTGTTTATAAAAATAATTGTTACAAATAAAATTGTTTTTCCATCTGCTTATTTCTACCTTTTCGCTATTTTAAATCATTTTTTTTAACATTTGAGAAAAATTCAATAAACCCAAAACGCGGCTTCCAAACGTATTCAATCTCACCAAGAACAAAAAGCCTTCCTAACCAAATGAAGTGGAAACACACCAACGTGTTTGCTTACCCTTTCCATGTGTTTAAAATAAATGGGATTTCTTAGAACGTGTATGGAAAATGTAGTCTTTCCTCTCGGAATTTCTAGCATAAAATAACGAGACTGAAAAGATATCTTCAAGAGTCCAATTTCCTCCTAGTCACATAGTCACACAGTCTAAGTACTTTATTTTCCGAAATGTGAAGATTTTCTCCTATTTACCTACCAAATAGGACGTGTGAAGACCTTTCCGAGCGTTTAGGGATCTTATCGCGGCGCATATTTACATTCGGCATTATGAAGAACATTAAGAAAGGGTCGTTCGGGTTGTGGATGGTTATGGCAAACCGATAGACGTGGGAATAACGAAATATCTACTGTGTTTACCATAATGCAGTGGTAAAAATGACGCGTTTGGTATTTGCGATACCTGAAATGACAAACTTTCCACGGTTATTTTTATAAATATAATAATATAGAGACCGGTTAGTAGCCAAGTGGACAAATGCATCGGGTTCCTACTCAGACATCGCGGGTTCAACCCGGGGTATATTAATATTCCATGATCTATTTTTAACCTCCTTGTTCCGTACCCAGAGTAAATCCTTGCAACGAACGTGCAACGTAGGTATATAATAACGTGCAAGGTTTTTCAGTGTCTTCTTATTATCATCTGTCATCCGAGAAAATACACGGTTTTATTTAAAATATTGTCACTATTAATCCACACAAAAAACAAGTACTCAATTTTCCTGGTTCCTTCCTAAAACGCTACTAGACCCTTAGTCTCCTCTTTCCTAAATGCTACTTATCCGTTGGAGCAGCCTTCATGGTATTTATTTAATTCACGGGCAAAGAAAATTCAACATCAAACACTTAAAAAAAATGGTTTACGTAGGTAATGTGTTAATTGTTAAAACGTGTATGGTATCACATGTGAATTGCATAATCCCTTAACCTTTGAGTACGGAACACATACGATGATTTTATAAATCAAATGAGAACAAAGACTTTATATAAAGATGGATCAGTTCATATATAATCAAACTGAAAACATAAAACAGAAAAAAACATTCTTGTCAATAAAAAAATAAACTGTAAAATAACATATACGACATCATAACTACAAAGAAATAAACCTAGGGTGAAACAATGAAAATTAACAGTACGTAATTATTATTTTCTCAAACACCTTCTGGAGCCAGAGAGACTATAGCATCCCCAATTGGGGAATGTTGTGAGGCTGGAGGTATTGGGGAGGGGTAAGAAAAGAGGAAGAGGAAGGCGGGGAAATATCTGGCTTTTCGGATCTCGTCACCAAACACGATTAAAGGCCATTTCAAGCAACGTTTCAATTCTGAATGGTGGTTTTTCACAACGGCGATACTGAGAGTATCTTCCACTCTAGAACGTGCGCAAATATGCTTTATTTATTTATTTATTTCTTAAAGTTTAACAAAAAATTCGCAAAAAAACGTTACCTTACTGGGGTACCCCGTTCTAAGGTCACATTGTACATGGTATTATATAAAGAATATGAATTTGGTCAAGTATATTTTAAGTTTGATAAAAAAATTTAAGTAAGAATTCGTAATTATATTAAAATATTACTAGAGGAACATGATAATGCAATAAGATTAATAAGAATTCTAAAAAATTATTAGAAAACTTGCCGTGACCGTTATACCCTGTTTGGTTGCAATATCATATATATATTCTTTCTTCCCATGTCCACAATCCATATCTTAATACTTTTTCTGAATTCGGTTAATTTTGTAATGTTTTTTATTTTTTTTTGTTTTTTTTTTTAAACAATTAATTAATTAAAATTTACTTACTCATAGAGATGGTATTGAGACATTGTGTTCATAACATACCAGGCGAGTAGTTAAAGTGTCCTATTTTATTTAGAATCTGATCTAATTTGTGTAATTTTCGTAATAATACTGTGTTCCGAGACTATCTTAAGTCACGAAATTGTTTTGCAAAGCAATGTCGCATTTTTGGAACAGAAATAACGTAAAAGGTAAAAAAAAACATCAAATTTTTCATTTCTCGAGGTAGAGAACTCGTCAAAAATATTTACTTTTTTATTTTAATCATTTTTCTTTTGAGGGGCTTATCTAGTCGTTTTTTACCAGAGAGAAAATGTAATAATATGAAAGAGAGATTATTTACTCTTTTCCGTTTTGACCGTTTATCCTGTCAATGCGTTTATATATCCATAAACAAGGAAACATTCTGGATAAAGTAGCGCCCGAAATGCTTTTTCTGAATTCAATTTTTTTCCAAAATGTTTTTGTTGATAGTTGAATATGATGGCTGCGCAGATCTGTATATTTGACTATCTTTAACCTTGTAAATATACTCGTTAACTATTTTTATGTTGTCGTTATCACTAAACCTGTATTTTATTACTAAGGCTCCGTTCAGACATTGGTTTTTTTTATTTTTTTTTTATTTCTTATAAGTTGTATTACGAGTAATTTACAAAACGTACTTCATTAAAGGGTATTCTTGGTCGTGTATACCTTATAAAAAAAGAGGAATTCTCGCGTCTTATAAGGGAGCCACGATTCTTAATTCGGTAGTTGCATAATATTTGATTTGCTTCTATTTACAAAATGTTCTCTATGAAATATTTACTTATTTAAGTTTTTTTTTTGAGAAGATTTTAATTTTATTAATTTGCTATGATTGATTAATTAATTTTATTTATTTATTTATTTAATTTATTTGTTTACATAATTTATTTGTTTACATAATTTATTTGTTTATTAAATCTATTTTTGATTTCATTTACTTCTTGATTTAATTATAATGTTAATTTAATTAAAATATTGACTAATTAAAATGTTGATTTAATAATGATGTAGATTTAATTTAATTTTTCACTAATTTATTAACTCCCTATTAGTTTTTTACATGGAGTAGTAGTTATCATTATGTAAGTATAACAATATTTATATATATATATATATATACATATATAAAATAATTATAACTAATAGTATAATCCAAATGCTAGTAGAATCATAAGTGACTAACTAACTAACTAACCAACACGCCGTTTTCCCGCAGGGGTAGACAGGGAGGACGGACCGCCAAACAACTCGATCTTGGCATACACTTCTTGCTACATTCACTTTCATACAACGTCTCATACATTTTCTTTTGTTATTCCGGCTCTAGTATTTGATTCACTTGATCGTGCCAAGTCTTCCTTGGACTTCCCCGGATTCTTCTTCCATTCACATTCATATATTCTCCTTATACTCCTTTCTTCATTAATTCGCTCTACATGCCCAAACCATCTAAGCGTCCATTTCTTAATCTTGCTCACTACGCTTACAAATCATAAGTGCATTCATATTATTGTTATTTATCATTTAGATTTAAACCATGGAAAAAAAACAACAGAACATGAACCTAGTTACAATACAAAAATTTGTGAAATTATTACTTTGACCGCGACAATTAAATTATAACTATAACATTAAAAGCATATAACAAAACAATGCAAGTAAATATAACAACAACAAAAGGATAAAACCAAGTAAATGCAAGCCATATATGTACGAGTATATGCATATGGTTAAGTCTTACAAACCAGTAAATATACTTAGAATATAACGTATCATGTAAAATAATATACAAGAAAATAATTAATTGGATTAAAAACATTACAATTTAAAAAAAAAATAGGTTTATCAATACCAAACATATCAACAAGCTAACAATGTATTTAGCAAAGCAATGATTTCTAGGAATTTTGTGAATAAATACAGTAATTAAAATTGATATTGCTGTTATAATTAACGGTATTTTTGCTTCGAGTTTGCCTGCGAGGTATGTTAATCCAAATGAGTTCCAACGATTCAGGGCTGTCAATTAAATATCTTTAGTTTTTGATTACAAATAATAAGTCAGTTAACACTCGCCTATCAAATAACTAAGTCTAGTTTTGGATGGTAAGTTGTCATCGTTAATAAATTGGAAATGTATGTATCGACGGAACTTATTTTTGTGACTGGGAATAAATTGGAAAAGTAGGTTTAAGTAACATAAGAAAATAATTGTTTTAGCATGCTTTGCTAAGAATCAATTTAACTTAATATAGAGAGGATTAGATTAACCTGTGTAAGATTCAGTAGAGATTAGTGTTACAGGAAAGGTTAAAAAAACTGTAAATCGTTACTGTTTGGTACATTAACAGTAATACGGTAAGCTCTTAAATTCAGACAAGGTGCCTGCGAGCAAAAATCGGTCTTAAGCTCCATTTATTTTTAATACGATAAGATTTATTTCGTATTTAAAATCGTTGATATGCCAAAAACCACCGTCCGTCTATCGAATTTCAAACAAAATAAGGCTCAGATTCATTCAAACCGACCACCCTAAAGTCTCGCTAAGCGAAAATCCACCGTCGGCCTATCGACGTTAAAAGAACGTAAGGCTCAGAGTGGGTCAAATCAAGTTTCAACACTCCCCAAAGTACACAGTCGCGGCTGACTTTGGACCGGCTTGAAAATATTTCTAAAACACACAATCCACATTACAACATATTCTAAATATACGAGTATACAAACCAATTGCAGGACTGCAATAGGAAAAACCTAGTCACCATGTAAATTCGTAATACCAAAGAAACTACAGATGATTTATTCATGAATTCTATATGAGTAGTTAAGACCAATGTTTTCTACTGAATGAAGTTTTTATATTTTATGTGAAAATATAATATTTACGAGTATGCTGGAATTTTAGCCAAAACGTCCGAAAATATCTTCGGTTTTCAAGTTTTTTTTTTCGAGTATCGCGTAAGAGTCCCAGCTGCTTCCAACCGTCTGGTGCCAGTGAGACTACGGCATCCCCATTTGCGGGATGTTTTGAGGCTTAGGGTAGTGAGGAGGGGAAGGAGTCGGGAAAGAAGAAGGTAGGCGAGAAACCGGCTATTCAAATCTGATCACCAAATACGCCTAAACCCATTTCAAGCAAAGTTTCGATTCTGAGTGGTAGTCTTTCATCAGGGTGATACTGAAAGTATCTATCACTTTAGAACATGAAGAATACAAGAATCGTATTTCAAGGATCCTAATCTAAGGATTGTAACCACTTAACCACGCAAGCCATCCAATATACCTATAACATAAAAGTTAGCATGTTTTTCGTAGAATTTTATGGATTACAATTTCTGAGTTAAAATCTGGAAAGCATGGTAGTAAAATGGTAATCGTAAAATTGAAAAATTTTAAACATAAAATACTAACACTTTTTTCGCGATCGAATCTCTGGCACGAACTACTAGCATAAAAAAATGCTGAAGCATCACTACCGTATTCTCCGTAACACAAAGGATTTTTCACTCAAATTTAACATTGATTGTCAGGTCCATATCTCCCAAATATCCCAGAGCCCGATCCGTTCATCAACACCAATATTTCAGAATATCCGGTGTGCGCCTTGGAGCCTAGGTGATTCAATGTGAAAGCTTAATGCATATTCGATTAGATTGACGGTGGGAAGCCGGGAGGAGGAAGTGGGAAGTGGGAAACCCCGCTGCAGGCTCAATGACCAGTGCTGGATTAGTAATAAGGCAGAATAGGCTGTTGCACATGTGCCCACTCCTTTCAGGGGTCTCGTGAAAAAGAACCAAAAAAATTGAGATGAAGCTTTGTAAAAATGGTGCAAAAGTTCTAATAATTTTCAGACACTCAATACCCGACGTCCTGTGAAAGGACATCTTTCAGAATCGAAACGAAACAGCTGTTTGGAGATATTGCTACTGTAGCATCTCCAAATGGGGTATATTGTATGGCTGAAAGGAGTGGGAGAAGAAGAAGATGGGGTAGAGGAAGGTTCAGAGGTATCTGGCCACTCCGACCTGGTCATCAAACAACGTTTTGATTTTGACATTAGGTCTTTCGCCAGGGCGATACAGAGAGAATCTATCATTCTGGAACGTGTCGCAAAAATACTGTGTATTGTTTTTTCATAATATTTTTTTAATTAATAAATTATTGTTAATAAATAATAATTTTAAAAACATAACAAAAAAAATTAAATTACGCCGGATTTAAAGTCGCAACCTTTGGATTAGTAACCGAGGTTCGTAACCGTATGGCCACGGAGGATATGCAAGAGAACAAACGTATTGTAAGGTTCCTCAGAAAACTTCTTACCGTAACTACTTTTGACATTTAACTACACAAAAAAACTGTATCGGTACATTTTTACTGTTACCGAAAAAACTGAACGGTGATGACTGAATGGTAAAAGAATGGATTAGAATAGGTTAGGTGAATTTGGGTTACGTTAGTTAAGGTTAGGTTGGGTGTGATGTGACTCCGTTATTTCTATAAAATATGATCAACTTAGGAAATAGTTTGCAAAAGGGACCTGACTACCTAGAGACCTTCACATTGCTTAATCCGGCACTGCGTATGGCAGCAGGATGCGGAGGCTTCGCTGTATAAAGGCTGTGTGGAGAGTGGTTTATTACTGCATGGCATTTACTCGATACGTCCGACTGCAGATTGGTATTAACAATTAAGTAAATAACTTTGTGTGTCGGGAGTTGCACTTACAATTTAAAGCAATGCGCCGATAAATCAGGGTATAATCTCAAGACTATTAACCTCCGGGTAGGTTTAATTAGATGTTTCCTTTGCTTATTTCCATTGAATAGCTAATGGATTTAGGACGTGTAATTTCACATTAACGGTCTTCAATAATAGTAGATTTGTTTTTAGATTTCAATGGAATGATCGCTCGACTCAAATACCAAAATGGTTACAATTATAAAATATAAATATAAGTATATTCTTTATTCGGTACATTAGTTGCAATTTCTACGTGAAAAAAGATGCCTGTAATATATATGCTTTCATAATATGAGCTGTTGCTTGTACTTAGAGAATAAGAGTTGCTTGTTATTTTTAAGAAAACTTTATAGTGAATAATTTTTTTTTTTTTTATGTTTTAATCCAAATTTTATCAATAATTTCGGTAGAATGAAAATAATTAGTGTTTTACAGGTATATTAAAACTGTACGATGAAAAAGATAAGTTAACAGACGCGTGAATAATATATTTCTTTAAATTACAAAAGTTTGTAAATGATCAGCGTTTTAAAGATATGCATGATCATTAGTACAAATTGATTAAAGAAATCGAATTTGCATAGCTATATATTGTAGGTACATTAGCTGCAAATTATAAAGGCCAGATAAGAATAGCATGATTAACATTTCAACATAGTATAGTAAACATTTCGAAATACGCATTTAAGCATATGTATATAGAGATGGCGGTGCTCCCTAACTCAAACACTAGAAATCTTTCTCTATTGAGTTTCGCACTTTTTATTAAATAAATTTATACTTTTTCTTGTAATTATTAAGATATGTCTGTACTATTAAATATTTTATATGTATTATATTAAATAAAAATAATATATATGTGTGTCTATATATACTAGCTGATATGTACCCGGCCTTGCTCGGAATTTTTATTTTTTAATAAATATATGAAGTTGTGAATTCTTGCTTGTCATAAATAAATAAACATTCATTTGAATATTTTATTTCATATCAAACGTTTATTTTTTTCAAAATTCATCTAAATCATAAAGTTCTTAAGTAGGTACCTCGTGTTTTCCATTTTGAAAATATTCTACCCAAAAAAACCTTCTTTTTTTGAATATTCAATCTGTGGCCAACCACAGTATTATTTCTATGGGCTGACCTAAATAAAACATGACCTGTTCAATGTTTTTATGCTAATTTTAAATCATCATAGCAACAGTTTTACATATTGGATTTCATTCAAACTAGTTTCTAAACCTTTCCGTCACTAATAAAAACAAACTTTGCAATTTTCAGTGAAACCAGTCCAGCGATTTTCGAGAACATCGAGGACAAACAAACAAACTTACATTGATTTATTTATATGTATGTATATAATTCGCTAATATGCAAAGGATTATGCTGGGTTTTAAAAATGTTTTAATTTTTGTCTTAAATATTTTTTTATTTATCTCTGTCCTTGTTCGTGAGAAGATCATTGAATAAAATTAAATATTTATGCACGGAATGATGTTAGGCTGCTGTCATAAGTAACAGGGGTACCATTAGTCTTCTCGTGGTGTTAGAACACCCAAAAACGTGACTAACTTTTACAGTTGTCAAAAACAAACCACTAATCCAAAATGGCTGATAATGCTAACATATGATAAACATATGTGTACCAACATAACAAAAAAAAAATCGATAATCGAATGTACACACCCCGCGAAAATTCAAAATTCACCTTTCCTTTTGAACACACCTCGTATGTGCTTTTATGAATTATTACTGTAGAATGTTCCAGTTACAAAAATACGTAGTTGAAAACGTCATTCGAAATGCACAATATCGTTTCAAAAGTGTAACGATTTTTTAAACCATGAAAGTTTCACAATAATAAATTACACAAATGAAGAAAAAATATTACGAATAAGTAGTTAAAATATTGTTTTTTTTTATAATAACATAGTTAAATAGATATTTTGATTAAATTGAAGCACAAAATTCAATAGTTCTCGGACATCTCGGTGAACTGCGCACGTAAAAACAAGCGATTGCGATCGACTGCTTTTGGGTATTTATTATGCTTATTTATAAGAATTTGTGTAAAATTTTTTATTGAATATAGAAAGCTTGTTTTTCTCTCTTTCTGATTTAGCTTAAATCATACATCTAACCATAATACAAAACGTTATCAAAATGACTTTCATGAGTCCGTCGCAGTAGGTGTCGTAAACGCTAATATGAGACTGGTTTTGTTGTTTGGTACGGTTTACGCCACTCGAATACCCAATGGGCCAAACATAATGCAATTGTCACCATTGTTTAAATAATACGAGGTAATATAGCATCTACCACCAGCGTAATGTTGTGTGAAGTGGAAAAAAATTCCCAATGCTGTTTTGAATTGTGAGAACATAGACAGACCGTGTGCATCAATTGAATTTACATTTAATATACTATTTTAATAACCTATATTTTTCCCCAGTCTTATAATATTTGGAGGTGGTAACCCATTTTAATTCCACTATATACGAGTGGTCCGCTTTAAAAAAATATGTGGGGTAATTTTCAGACCTTTGGATTTTTTTATGTACTCGTGTGAGATAACGACTAACAAGGACAGAGGTCCAAAAACCAGTACGACGTACCTATCGCCCACCAAATCATACGAAATCGCTCCCCAACGCAGCTTTATCTTTTGATCGCCCCACAAGCTACTTAAATCGTCCAGTGATGGGCGATATTGCTGAAGTTGGGAATCACTGCTCTAACTGATGACCATAGTTTTTCGGGTTCAGGGTAATTCAGGTTCAACATCGTATGCAATTGGTATGTTAATTTTTTTAAATTTATAGAACTCCTGTAAATCAATTTTTATAATGTTATTATTATATTTGACAAGATAAAATAAAATCGTATCAGTAAGTCCCCTTCTCCTTCCCCTCCCCAATACCTTCTGCCGCACAACATTCCCCAATTGGGAATGCAATAGTCTCACTGGCTCCAGACGGTTGGGAGCAGTTGGGACTCTTGTGCGGTATTCATATAAAAAAAAATAGAAAAAAGTCGTCTCAATGTTGTCTAACCACCGTTTGAAAATGGCTTTGCATGCCGAAACAGTTGTCGTATAAAAAAAGATCTTGGAGAACTTAATCATAACATTGTTAAATTTGACATAATTATTTTTTTTTTAAATACGCGTATTAAATTAATATATTTTGGGGACAGAAAATTGAACTTATTTGAAAAGGTTCAAATTCGTGGAATAAAATATCCTGTAAATGCCATTAGCTACTTGTTAAAACACATCTTTTCCATAAAGCTAAAATATTTCACAGTAAAGTCTTTCGAAAACGCCTTGGAGAGATTTAATTACTAAAGGCGCTGTTAAAAATTGTTCGCTAATGACAAGTATAAAAAATACGTATTTTATTAACGTTGCAAATTGTTAAATTCAAAAATTATTTTCAATTATCTTTGAACTTCTAGGTAGTTTTTTTGATAAAAATTATATCTATGGATTTTTCGCAGGTTATCGTAAAAACGTTTTTTTAAAGTGATAGATAATATAGCAAAACCAGTAAGCATACAGTAGTAATGTGAATAATTTTACGACATGTGCCTGTAATGTTAAAAGAAGTGACCCTTTTTCGTTAACGATCATCACCTAAAAATACACATATTTAAGATTGCTAACTCGTCAAATATTACGAATAATTTTTCTGTATACTCTATAAGAGTAATTAGAAGAAACTGTAATGTTTTAAAATTCTGTATGAAATACGTAAAATGTTCAAAATTGTTTTCAAACTCTTTTTGAACATTTCTAGATGTATTTCGTAGAATTTAAAGATTACGGTTTGAAGATTTTTCCCTTTTGAAACCATATATATATTCCTAACGACCAGTACGAATAGAATTTTCAAATAAATCATTTGTGGTTTTACTTTAAGTGAGGTATATATATATATATATATATTATATTAGTTTGTTTGAAAGGAATCACTCACGCGTTTAACATAATTTACAGGTATTTACTCAAAAAATAATATTCACAATTTGCTACAAAAATACAAGCAACAAATTTTATCAAACTTTATTAATGTTTTGAAATTGATGTTCCAATAAAATGTTTAGCTATCTGCAGAAACTATCACAAACTGAAATTTGATAAACCTTTTAACAAAAAGTTTTTTTTTCTCCAAACTAACTGGGAAAGACAATGATCTTTCTCTCCCCCTACCTTTCAAGTCAAATAAAAATATATAATGCATTATTATACATGTTCCTAGAGGGCAGTGACATATCTTTCACACAACTTTCACATAGCTTTCACGTGACTTTCACATAACCCTCACATAACTTTCACATACCTTTCACATAACATTAACATAACTTTCAAATAATATTCACATAACTTTCACATAGCTTTCACATAACATTAACATAAATTTCACATAATATTCGCATAACTTTCATATAACTTTAATATAACTTTCATACAACTTTCACATAACTTCCACATAACCTTCACATAATTTTCACATAGCTTTCACATAACATTAACATAACTTTCAAATAATATTCACATAACTTACATTTAACTTTCATGTAACTATTACATAACTTTCATACAATTTTCACACAACTTTCACATAACATTAACATAACTTTCACATAATATTCATATAACTTTCATATAACTTTCATATAACATTAACATAAATTTCACATAATATTCGCATAACTTTCATATAACTTTCATATAACTTTCATACAACTTTCACATAACTTTCACATAACCTTCACATAATTTTCACATAGCTTTCACATAACATTAACATAACTTTCAAATAATATTCACATAACTTACATTTAACTTTCATGTAACTATTACACAACTTTCATACAATTTTCACACAACTTTCACATAACATTAACATAACTTTCACATAATATTCATATAACTTTCATATAACTTTCATATAACTTTCATATAACTTTCATATAACTTTCATATAACTTTCATATAACTTTCATATAACTTTCATGTAGCTTTCACATAACATTCTCATAACGTAAACACGAATTTCACATAACCCTCTCAGAACCTTCGCATAAATTTCAGATAATGTTCGCATAACTTTTACATAACTCACAAAACTTAAACATGACTTTTAACATTTTCGGAACGTTCTATATAACCGAAATCACAGTTTTTTTTTTAAATATAATAATAATAATGTTTTATCATATTTTTTATGACAAGCTTAAAATTTCCCGCTCTGGGGATTTCATTTACAAAATACGAAATTAAATTATTTTTATTTCATGAAAATGCTGAAAAAAATTTATTATAAGGTGGGGTTTTAAGTGCAGTTGAGTGGTTTCGATGTGAGTCTCTATTTTATGTACATATATTTTATAATTAAATAACCACAGCACCTTTTAGCATAGTTTGCTAACTTATTTTATTTTCACATTTATATTAACTTCTGCTCTTTACTTTTCATTCCGCGAAGAGTGTACAAGCTTTAAACCGTCTTTCATTAATCCATATTTTTTCCATCACAAGTTGAGCTTTGACCTTTTCTATAAATGTACAAACAACACGTTTAACCGTTAGAGTGCGGCCCAGCGCCATCGCGCTGTAAGCTTTAGTTGCGTAAATTGCGACGCAGCGCTATAGTGCTACAATTTTATTTGTGTCTTTTGTCGTACTCGGGAGAGCACCTGTTTAATTTGAGCGTAGTATATTGCGGTTGGCGCGTGTCTTGATAAATGTATTTATTGTTTATCCTGTTAAAATAAATACACCCTAAAGTGAATTGATATTTTTCACCATGTCGGAAGTTAGTTCTATTGCGGATGATCGTAACGTATCAAATGACAGCGGCACTACGGACGACGAGACATTTGTTTCCATAAATGAATGTGTGCGGCAAATCAAATGAGATAAGGCGATCCAATCTCATATGCGCTCACTGTAAAAAGGGACTACATGGACAACGGGAAAACACAATTGTGAAGTGAAATAATCTTACATTTTTGTATTTTTTAATATTGTACGTAGTTGTAAAAGTGCAGTTTTTTTTTAAATTTTTATTCGAACTATAATATTCGTAAAACTGCATTCTTTACTTGAATAATTAAAAGAAACGTTAAAATTGATTGATATTTGTCCTAGTTATTGCATTTTCATTGAATACTATACTTTCTTTTTATTTAAAAACACAAAATATCTGTAGTAATTTATATACATACTTGCAAAATAAGCATAGCACTAAAACGGTTAAACAGTAACTCTGATTTTAATAAAAACTTGTTTGCTGTAAGTTTTCAAAGCGTTCCGGTATTAAAAACAAGATTTCCTGAGATTTAAGTTCAACGTTAAGTGAATTACTTTCCTCCCCTAATTTTTGGTGAAAACCACACAAGTATGTAGAGTTAAGTTAATAGTAAATTTAATTGCCATAGTACATAAAATCATGATATAGTAATATTACCAATCAATATAATTTACATAAACTCATTATTATTCACCCTGACCCCTGACACCAAAAAAGTGTAATACATACCCTGGATTAAGTATTAAATATACAGGGTTATTAAAAATTATAAACTCATTTTCGCACACTTTCCTCTGATACACGCGGTCGGCCCGGGCTATTTCCTTTATAGAGACATCCAGTTTGCTCAAATTGGTGATACCAGGGACAAATGCTCTTTCTAGTCGGAGGTTTACTGTTAAAATTGAGACTAACGGTACGCTGCACTATAATTGCTGACTCAGTTTTATATATTTCATGAACGCAGAAAACTTTGTGCTGCATAGCAGTCATTTCACTCACAATTGACTCTGAATGGCTGCTTGGCGGTGCAAGCACTCTTGAGGTCGTTTACGCAACTATGAGCAATCGAATAGTAGGATTAGAAACTTTTGGAAATTCTCTTTCAATTGCTATATAGATCATTTACATATAACGCATAATTTAGAAAATAGAGAGTTATGAAATTGAGTCCATTATTTTGAATAACCCTATATTTATACAATTTTGATGAGCCACAAGTTAAAATACGGAGAACACAAAAAACTTCGTGCTGCAAAGTAGCCATTTTACTCACAACTGATGCAAAATGACTGCTTGGCGGCGCAAGCACTCTTGATGTCGTTTAGGCAAATATGAACAATCTAGTAGTGCGATTCGTAACTTTCCGATCTCTTCTTTCATTTGCTATGTAGGTCATTCACATATAACCCATAATTCAGGAAATATAACGGTAGAAAATTGAGTCCATTATTTTGAATAACCCTGTATTTATACCATTTTGGCGGTCGTAACAAGCTTACACCGGCACGGTTTACCAATAGAAAGAGGAACAAAATTTAATAATGATTCATGTTTTAATCAATAAAATGTATAGTTTTTTTTATTTCCGTAGTCGAAGATTGTGAAAAATTAATAAAAAAAAATTTAATTCATTAATATTATACTTACGTATTTCTTTTGTCAGGTTTAACATGGCGTCTATAAAATTCGCAAAAGTATGTAAAATTGTTATACGATTAATAAATTTACATCCTAAATTTAATCTAACATTTAAATAATAAAAAAATTATTTACTAAATGTATTTATTTATTTTAAAACACAGGCAAAAATTACCAGGATACGAATAACATGACAATATTTGAAAATCTCCTACTATAATCATACTTTGACGGCCTCCATGGTCAAGGGGAAAGGCTCTCGACTACAAATCCGAAGGTCGCGGGTTTAAATCCCGTCATGCGCAAGTAAAATTAATTTAATCAATTTTTGCTATTTCACAATTAATTCACTTAAAAATAGTATATAGTATATTTGCGCACGTTCCTGAGTGGAGGATACTCTCAGTATCTCCCAGGTGAAAGACCACCAATCAGAATTGAAATGTTCCTTGAAATAGCTTTAAGCCGTGTATGGTGACTAGATCTTAATAGCCAGGTATTTTCCCACCTTACTTTTCCACTTCTTCTTCCCCTTCCCAATACCTTCAGCCTCACAACAATCCCCAATTGGAGATGCCATAGTCTCACTGGCTCCAGACGGTTGGGAGCAGTTGGGACTCTTGCGCGGCATTCATATAAAAAAAATTAAAAAAATAGTAAGAGGATGTTGCTTGTGTCGTGATAGGGGAGTAAGCCATCAGAGGAATTGAACTCACAATGCGATGCCAACTCAGCCACTGACCGATCGATATATTTTAGGATGTGAGAGAAATTTTACATATTACTGTCAGCTATTTCGCCATTCGATGGTATGAATCAATATTTTTATTTATTTTTTGTAAAAACTGATCCCAGCCGTCTGAAGCCAGTAAGAATATGCCATCCCATTTGGGGAATTTTGTGAGGTTGAAGGTAGTGGAGAGGGAAAGGAGAAGGGGGAGAGAAAGGTAGAGAAATACCTGGCTATTCAGATGTAGTTATCAAGCACGACTAAAGCTATTTCAAGCAAGGATTCAATTCTGAATGGTGGATTTCACCAGGGCGACACAAAGTATCTACCATTCTGGAACGTGCGTAAAATGAATTAATTGTGAAACAACATAAATTAACTACCTAAAATTTACTTCAATTATAACATCATAATTATTATTACGATCAAAATTTGATTGCATTTTTTTTTATATTTAACGTTGCAATATAAGCATAACGTTGCAATATAAGCAAAAAAGGCAATTTTGCCCATATCAAAAATACGTGCACATCTTAGCACAGGTTCTTCTAGTGATATGTTCACATCACACTATGCGTATATATAACGTTGCAATATAAGCAAAAAGGCAATTTTGCCCATATCAAAAATACGTGCACATCTCAGCACAGGTTCTTCTAGTGATATGTTCACAACACACTATGCGTATATAAAATTTTACCCATTAACTATTCCACGTCTTTACTAAATATTTAATTAACAATAAATATTAATAATATTTTTTTGTATTATAATTTACTGATTAAAAAATACACCCGGAAAGCGATATAGCTGTCATACATAAAATTACATTCTTTTATAAAACCTAGTTAATTTTTTACGAATGACTATTGTTTTTTTTAATTTTTGTTTCTCCAGAAAAATTAAGTTTCTTTCTAAACTTAAGTAAACTTCACGTATATAAGAATACACCTCCCAAAGCCAGCGATTCTCATAAAAAATTCACGGATGTTTTTATCCAGAAAAAGATTTCAAAGACATAATATTATTTTGCTTGAAAACGTTTAGCGAGTGAAAGTTTTCAAATTAATTTGAGTGCCTACAGATTAAGTTTTTAACAAGCTGTCAACTTGGAATCTCTCGGAAACGTTTTGGATAATATAAATAAATAATTGAAGTTGACAAGAGACATTGGGTATTGTGTCCGGTAAAAGATTCCGTTTTAATGTGGGGTAAAATTAAACACCTTATTGTGAAATAAATACCACAGTCATTATATCGCCTTTTGTTAATAGATCGAATTTTATTAGGTTAATTCACAATTGTAACTTGTTTCGACGATGTAGAAGTTCTGCTATTTGCCGATGATATTAAACTATACAAAAAAAATTACAATATTAGTGACTGCATAATTTTATAGTTAAGAGGTACGGGCTGCGTGGCCTGTTTCATAAAAAAAAAAATTTTGGATTTGAGGCCAAAATACCGACTTAAACCTAATGATTTTTTTTCAACAAAAAATTGTAGTAATTATCTAGTACGGATCAGAAGTAATTTATATATTTTTGTTTTACATTATAACATATAGGTCATTAAAGGAATTGATTTTTCGCGATTTTAGAGGCATCTTTAACAATTATTTGGGGGCGAACGGTGATGTAAAAAAAAAAGTTTTACCCTATCTGCTTTGAAAACATAATGAAATATAAAATAAAAAAAATATTTAATTCAACAGTATGGTGGACTTTAAATTAAATTAAAAACGACCAATTTACGTTGGAACACAAATTTAAATCAAGTATTCACAAAACCGGTGTTTTAAGACCTAGCAAAGCTTTATTCTTTTTTATATTTGCATGACACCAATGTTAAAAAAAATGTGAACAGAATTTATGAGAAAGCGTTTTGTATCAGTTTTTAAAACCTACCTAATACCGAGTGGTTTCGTTTGGTGTTGTTGATCAACACAAGACATTATCAGATAGTTGACGGCCTCCATGGCCGAGGGGTAAGGCTCTCGACTACGAATCGGAAGGTCGCGGGTTCAAATCCCGGCGTGTGCAACTAAATTTTATTTAATTAATTTGTGCTGTTTCACAATTAATTAATTAAAAAATAATGTGTAGTATATTTGCGCATGTTCCAGAGTGGAAGATACTCTCAGTATCGCCCTGGTGAAAGACCACCATTCAGAATTGAAACGTTGCTCGAAATGGCTTTTAGCCGTGTTTGGTGACCAGATCTGAATAGCCAGGCATTTCCCCCCACCTTCCTCTTCCCCTTATCCTTCCCCTCCCCTATACCTTCAGCCTCACAACATTTCCCAATTGGGGATGCCATAGTCTCACTGGCTCCAGACGGTTGGGAGCAGTTGAGACTCTTGTGGGGCATTCATGTAAAAAAAAAAAAAAGTTTATCTGTTTTTGGTGAAATCCGATATTTGACACATTGGTGAAATAATGTGACTAATTATGGTGACAATGTTAAAATTGTTGTGGATCATATACTAGTGTTTACTTCAGTGAAATAAATTATCAAACAATTATAGTGCTGATTTCTAATATCAAACATCAGATACCAGCATGGCATTTCAAAAGTGGTAATGAGTGAATGTCCTGTGTAGTAAAATACATGAAGCACATCAAAAACATTCAACAACTAGATATTTGGAGTGTCAGAACAGGCGATACTAGCGTCGCGTAGGGGCGAAGATGTAACGTTACGGGCAACTGGGTCACGTGATTACCAAAATCGCGCTGAATATGTTCTAATCGAATTATGCGAAAGTGCATTAAAACTTGCTAATTTAGTTACTCTTGGCCATAGAAAAAATAAGAGCACAAGAAATGCGATGTGGGTGTGTTTGGTGTTCCAAAAGTCTGTCCAGGGTCTTAAAAATTACTAATAGAAAAAATTATTTCTCCATCATTTAATATCGATCAAATAGAATGGCAATATACAAAGCAGGGCACCGTAAGAGAAACAGAGCGCTGTATTCGTTGCATTTTCATTGGCTTTCTTGAGGATAGAACCAAAAGTTAGTAAGTAAAAAGACACACCTGCTTTCATTGAAATCTACATGAAACGCACTTCCAGTGTGTATTCTTTATTTTATACTCGCTGCGAATACCTTGTCATATGAAGCGATTACAACTCTACTATTAAAAAAAAAACAGCGTTTAAATCGTTTCGTGGGTTTGAGGCTTTAGATGATATTCTTTATTAAACTGTGCTGGGAAAATCGTCCAATAATAATAATACACATCAAAGGACTCCGAGATTAACAAACCAGATCACTAATATAGATAATAAAACTTCACAGCATGAACAAAACAAAATGACATCCATCAAGTTAGCAGCGAATAAGATTAAATAATAATGGGACATTTGCGTCCGCCTGAATAAATCGGAGATATCCTTTGTACGCTAATTGCGTTGCTGATTAAAGTCTGCACTTGGCCATCAGTTTCTTTGAATCCTAAGCGATCGTGTTTCCACTGCGATCACTTTACTAATTTGATTTTGTAACTGTGAGTGATGCAGCTGAATTGAAATCAGTTGAAAATAGATAATTTATTTTAGAGTGGAAGATTGCTCGAATTGGATTTAGCCATTTTGGGTGACCAGATCTTAATAGCCAGATGCTTTCCAATCTTCCTGTTACTCATGTCCTTCTCTTCTCCACTCGCTTTCGCCTTAAAACATACTCCAATTATGGATTCCATAGTCGTACTGGCTTCAAACAGTTGGTACTCTTGTGTGGTAATCATATAAAAATACAAAAAAAAAATCCCAATCAAATGATGTAATATTATATTCAATTGGATAGTTTTATAAAACAGTTTTTTTTACGTTTCTTAGAAACAGATGGGCATATTTGGGGATGCTGTGCGGAGGGTTTTTTTTACGGAAAGAAAGGATGGAAAGGAATGAGAGGGGTTTGATGGAATCTGATGCTCAGTGTTTCCAGGAGTGACGGACGTATTAATTTTTTCCTCCCCGCGTGATGCATGGCGTTGGGTCGATAGTCTGCCAAGAGAAAACAAAAGGTTTCCCTCAACCGGCTTCTCTCAACCCACCCTACCACACAGCTGGTGGGCAGACGCATCCGCCGCCAAGACCTGGATAAACATCATCCATCAACCCGAAAACCCCTACTAAATCACCAAACGTAGCGAACTACTTGGAGTGACGTATGGCGGAGGTGTTGGTTATCCAATAAATAATTCCCGGGACGGCGGTATCCATCAACCACCAGTCAAATTGAATTGCCCATATTGCCCGGGAGAATGTCAAATAGGTACCAATACAAAGAATTATTGCATACATTCTTACTTAGAAAGTACTATCCCCTCCATACAATTATTCCATGAAGCTGAACTGTTAGATATAAGAAAAAAAATGTTGTCTACAGTGCCTAAAATATATATTTTCAAAAAAAAAATTCCAAAAAAAACAAACTCGCTTTAGTAACAGAATGACTTGAAGTACCTTTGTGTAAAACTAGGCTTGCGCAGAGACATGCTTTTTATTGCTCCTAAAATTTTTAATTTACTATCTACAAAATGTAATAAATAATAATAATAATAATACTTGGACGATTTATATAGCGCCGTTTTTGTGAAAAATCACGTCAAGGACGCTGTGGTATCCAAACATATCGTATTTAAACATGTACAAAAATGTTATAAAAAGCTGGATTGAAACCAAAGATATCAACCCTTTCGTGCTATAATTGTGTATTTTCCCCATTTTCACCACCATTCAGAATTGAAAAGTTGCTTGAAATACCTTTCAGCCGTCTTTGGTGACCAGATCTGAATATACAGGTATTTCCCTACCTTCCTCTTTCCCTTCACCTTTCTAATATACAATATCTTCAGCCTCACAACATTTCCCAATTGGGGATGCCATAGTCTCACTGGACGATTGGGACCAGTTGGGACTCTTGTGCGGTATTCATATAAAAAAAAGATACCTACAGAGATATATTTTGTACCTGTGTGACTATTGTAATTAACAAAGTATGTGATAAATAAATAAATGTTTCTAAACACTGAAATAAGTAGTTTATTAGCAAAGTGCTAGAATAAAACACGCATTTTCCGTAATTCTTTTATATAGCTACACCAATTGTACATTATTATGAGCTATTTGCGCGTATAGTAATATATCGGATTTTAGAAAATAATTTGGTTTCTTTAAATTTGACCTCATGGAACAACAACTCTTCTCGTGTCAGTTTACTTCGTCCTTTCGAGTTACTCCGATACCAGTAGCGGTTCTTCCACCCATCCGTTCAGTTGAATTTTCGATGTTCAAGCTGCTATAAATCACTGTACGTAAATCACTCAATGGTTTGTTACTATCCTTGATTAAAAGCCAATGGTTTTCTATGACTCCCCTTCTCATCAATGGCTCGTGTCCGTTTTCAATTTGTTCTTACGTTGGAGACGAGTGAAATGAATCGTTTACTTGAAAGTCAAAATGCGATAAGAGATAAATTAGAGATTAACAAATTAAATACAAGGAAGGGATAATATTTTGACAACGTTTTACAATTTTAAAAAAAAAATCACAGCTTACATATAATTGAGATTCCAGAAAAATATTCAATTCGCAAACTTTAAAATACATATTTTTTTATACAATAGATTGTCTTCATTTACTGTCGAGTGTATGAGCAGAACCAACGATATAAAAATACATTTTAGCATAAGAATTAAACAGAATAATGTGAATTAAAAAAAGTTTACATGCCTCTTAAAACCTTCAAGGTTTATGTTGAAGCTGTTATTTAGCAGCACCATATCCCGTGTCATGCTATGCGGAGCCAAAACATCTGTTCTGCATTGTGCTATACATAGCAGGTCTTGGTGCCACCACTGTCAGTAGTTGTTCGGTACATCTAACTTATAGCACTCCAGGAGGTATGGACTTCCTATCAAATTCTTTATCATTTTGTACGCTTTAATGCAAGGGCCCCACTCTTAGACTGAAGACTATGGTAGCGCCTTGATAATACCCTATAATAAAGTTGAATACAGAAGTCGTGGCTTTGGGATTAGTTCACCGTTTTCTTGATCGTAGAAAAAACTTTAACAGTTTTTAGAACGATGTAGGCAAGTGCAATATATGGTCTGAGAACTTAATTTTGGAATGATGGATGAATTTTACAGATTTAAATAATCATTATTTTATAAATAAATTTAATATGGTTTTTTGAGCGTTTATACGTCATACATGTATATTTTTTCTGGAAAAATGTAGCTTGTTACTATTAGCCTACGCAGTTATCGCATCCAGGTCCAGATATAAATTAATACTATCTTTGCTGCTGCAAATCGTCACGACTAATTACAGATATTATTCATATAACGCTGGGAATAGGCAGACAAGAAGAAGACATTCTATTTTACATTTGTTGTAGGTATGGTATTAAGTAAAAAAATTGAATTGTTTACATGCAAAACTAAAACAATACTTACGGTTGCGGGAGGTGATGTTTAACCCAAAACAATAAAACAAAATTAGCAGTCTTTGAACACTGACCAGACAATCAGTCCAGCCCTAGTCCCCACGCCTTGCCATAATACTGCCAGTCCAACCTCACGCCTTCGCGTGATGTTGTCGGTTCTCGCCTTGTCGTGGACTTCCAGATGCCCGTCCGATCTTTCTTGGTGCCCCCCCATTCCAAAATACTTGCTCCGAAGTAGAGAATCGCTCTGAAATCGGAAAATAAATTAATTCTAATCCGCATTAGATATTTACTATACTTTCTAAAGAAAAAAAGATCTTTAGGTTTGGTGAGTATTTTGGCCATAAATCCAAAATTCCGTTTTGTATGAAACAGGCCGCGCAACCGTTCCTCTTAATATTTTTACACTTTGGACCTATGTACTCTATAAAATAGATCAATCAAAATTAAATTGAACCATGTACTCAAAAATATAATTGAGCATGAGGTGATTGAAAGATTCTGCAGGTCCCACAGACCGCGATGGGCCAGACGTGTTATCAGAATGCTAAATGACAGAATGACAAAGATTATGATCAAGGTGGTGCCCCAGTTTAAGTGATTTACAGGAAATTCGAGGAAGAGGTGGATAGACCGCGCTGAAGAGAACTGAAGGAAGACGGGAAGACTGGAGGTGAATGGCGAGGGCCCGCAGTAAGTGGAAAGCATTTGTTGAGAAGACTGAATCCCACCCTGGGATGTAACCCCGTGGTGACGATGATGATTGCATTACCTTAGATTTTTCTAGTTTAGTAAGGTATTTTCCATGTATCGTTTGTAACAAAACCATGTAACAAAAAAAACTTAAATATATCGCGAGAAAATTTGATGAGATTCGGACAAAGCTGTGTGATGATCACTAGATTTAAATTATATATCTCTAATTTTATAAACCGTATCTGCAAACGCTGTTTCAGTGGCGGCCTAGTTTATGGTAATGCCTTTCAAGGGGTTAATTATGAGCCAGCCGGATTTGATAATGAGATCAATAAATACGTAAATCGGACAACACGTCCGAGGTATACTGCGAGTGTCGGGTCGTTGGAGAGGAGGATGGGGTGAGGATTGAGAGCACTACAAAGGTAGTCTAATTCCACTATTTGGAGCAGGTGGTGCGCGCTCGCAGAGTGGAACTAGATTTCTTGTTTCTGCCGTTTCTTGTTTTTTTTTTTATAGTAATTAATGTTATTTTTTAATAAAATACACAACTTTTCGGGATAAACATTTGTTTAAAGAAATGGAGGTAAGATTGAACGGTGTTCGGTAATTATAATAATTATTAATAGGGAAGAATTCCCTTTTAATAATTATTAAGAAGGGTTCCATGATAATTCAACACAAGTATGAATCGGCACACTTTTAAAAAGAGATGCACAGTAATTAAAAATACCAACAAAAAAATATATCAACCCGAAAGGGGTAAAGCGGATTATGAGCTGGATTTTTTTTAGACTTTTAATGACTTTTTTCATTTTCAAAAAAGTGTGCTTATTCATACTTGTGTTGATTTATCCGGTCATCGTGAAGAAGAGTCTGGAGGGGTGTTTGTTTTGTATACAAATTTGTAATTTCATTTCGAGTTTGATGACATTTTGCGCACATTCAAAATAAGAGGCAGAAAGTCTCTCCCTATATTTCGAAAAACCACTTCTTCACCCTGTAATATGCAAACAACTTATTAGCCACAAAGTTTATTTTTTTTCTTATGGTAACCCTTCATTCAAATGGCAACCGACTGACTTTCTGTTATCCACAGAACAGGAGAATCATTCACTTTTCTGCTCCCTGCTGATCCGGTCGTGTTGTCGAACTTACTAGTAACTTGTAGATTTGCATAATACATCACTTCTAGTTTGTCAAATTTACCTTTTGAACTTTGTACGCGTTGAGAAATAAATCAATCAAATAGTGATCCTTCTTTCATTTAATATCTCCGCGACAATCTTTAACGAAAGCGCTTGGTAAGTATTGGTAAGCACACACAATACACTACATACCGTCAAACATATCTAATACAGATAACCTCAAACGTTAAATTGGTGACCCCGACAAAAACACGGAATAATAGATAACGGCCGATCGGTAGGTGTAGAAAGGTGAATCCTGAGGTCACTTCCCCTGGTAAGTACATTTTTCCTAATTAATAAATAACAGTGCATAACAATATTTAGAAATTTATATTTAAAACCTCAGTAATTTTAATAATATACCTCGTGAAATAATCACGTGCAATTGGTAAAAGCTATAATGTCGAATAATAATGTAATCCATGATTAACCTTGCAATCCGCAAATATGCCTAGATTTTTATTGAATAATAAGCATTTATTATTATTCAGAATTGATTTTATCATATTATTTGTCACATTCCTAAAGGAATAAACTTAAATTCTCTCTATCATCAACAGCTTACAGGCGCTAAGAATAAAAACATATCTTTACAATGCCTAAAATATCGTATATTAATGAAAATAGTGACACGATTAATTTTTTTCCCCCAATTCATGATTTCAATAAAAACTAATCTCTTTGTTACAATCTATTCCAGCGATATACAAAAAGAAAAATCGTCGATTCGAGCGGCGGAATTATCGTCGGATCTGACCCAAAACATTCAGGAAAAGACGAATCTGATACGATCCCACAGCTGAGACGAGATGAATAACATCTAACACGTAAATGTTAAAAAAGTAAAATTTTTAATTATTAACTACGTAGTGAAAATCAAGGTTTCGTTTTTTTAGAGAATTATTTATCAAAAATGTTACAATTCCAAATGTGTTCCGTAAATGCATACAAGTGAATGCCAGTAATGTTACAATTTATTTGTTTCAAAAGTATTACAAATTCAAATGTGTTCCGTAAATGCATACAAGTGAATGACAGTAATGTTACAATTTATTTGTTTCAAAAGTGTTACAAATTCAAATGTGTTCCGTAAAAGCATACAATTGAACGCAAATAATGTTACAATTATTTTGTTTCAACTTTCAAAATTTCAAATAAAAATTAGAATTCATTTGTTTAAACAATAGTATCTTTCAAACTTTTTATCATATTCTATGAAAAGATTTTAACCGTTTTACATTTTTTACAACTTTTTGAGATTTTAAATTTTTAAATTGATATATGGATTACGAATTTTAAAATGCAATCATTCTAACATACATCCTAACCTTGACAAATTTACATATTTTCTTGTCATATTAGTCATATTTTATTGCCATATTTACTGCATATTGCATGGGAATTGTGTAATGACCACTCATGAAGAAAGATCTAACGAAGAACCAGGAACAGAAAATCTCATCATAATTCCAAAAAAAGACTACGGCAAGTTCACGATGGAAGAACACAATGCACCGACGTCAGACGTTCAGCAGGTTTCTGTACGTTTACCACCCTGTTGGCGGTCCAACATCACCCTTTGGTTCGCTCAGGCGGAGGCTCAGTTCGTTAATTCAAGGATAAAGGAAGATTTTACTAAATACAACATTATAATTGCTGCACTCGACCAAGATACCCTACAATGTGTAAGTGACATCGTAACAAATCCTCTCGTACAAGAAAAATACGTACGTATCAAAACGGCACTCATCGAACGACTACAGGACTCGGAAGAAAAACGCCTTACTCGACTCCTCACTGGCATCCAGTTAGAAGACAGGAAACCGACAGGTCTACTCCGACATATGATGGAGTTGGCTGGACCGTCTTTAGCAAAGAGTGCCATCGTAAAAACATTATGGCTGCAGCGACTTCCACAACATATCCAAGCGATCCTATCCGCGCTGCCAGACAACGACCTCAATCAACTTGCTTCTGCGGCAGATAAAATAGTCGACGTCTATAATTCGAACGAATGTGCTGCAGTCGAAAGAAACGAAAGACCAGGATCCTCACGACAGGAAGACAACTCGGTACTGCTGGACCTTCAAAAACAAGTATTGCAGCTCACTCATGAAGTGAAGCAACTGAAGGCATCGCAGGTCAATCCACAACCTGATTTCCACAGACGGGGTAGGCAGAATTTTCAAAATCATCATTATCAATCCCCATCAAGACAAAATCAACCTAGACGACCAAGATCAGGATCACAGGGGAGATCTCTGAACAGAAATTTCAATGGATATTGCCGATGGCATATTAAATTTGGAGAAAAAGCATACAGATGCTACAAGCCGTGTTCCTTTCCCAAAAAACACACAGGGAAACGACGACAAAATCCCACAGACTGGACTTCCCATTCTGGACTCCAGAATAAAGTAGCTGACACCCTATCTCGCATTGAAGAGATAAACTGTACTACTACAATTGACTATGGGAAGATGGCAGAAGCGCAGTGTCAAAACGACGAAATTATTAAGGCAAAAGATGACACCGGCCTCTCCCTGCGTCAAATGGTGATACCCGGCACAGACAGATCACTATGGTGTGACATATCAACTGGCCATGTCAGACCTTTTGTTCCAGCTTCCATGCGAACAGAGGTAATTAAAAGTGTTCACAATGTCTGTCACCCAGGCATTCAAGGGACAACGAAGACAATAAAGTTGAGGTTTGTTTGGCCCAACATGGCGAAAGATATAAAAAACTTCGTAAAACAATGTATCCCTTGCCAGAAAGCGAAAGTCACACAACATACAGCAGCTCCACTATCGACATACGTTTTACCAGAAGACCGCTTCCGCAATCTTCATATTGATTTAGTTGGCCCTCTTACAGCATGCAACGGTTATCAATACCTGTTGACGATGATCGACAGATTCACCCGCTGGCCTGAAGCTGTACCATTAAAGGACATGTCTGCTGAAACAGTAGCAACCGCACTGATGAACCACTGGATAACTCGTCACGGTACCCCGGAGACAATTACTACAGACCAGGGACGTCAGTTCGAGAGCTTCTTATTTAAGAAGCTAACAGATAAATTTGGTATCAAACATACAAGAACCACCGCTTATCACCCACAGGCCAATGGCTTAATAGAGAGATGGCATCGTACTCTGAAAGCCTCTCTTATGGCAAGTGGCGAGCCGAACTGGTTGGAAAATCTCCCACTAATTCTACTCGGATTGAGATCCACAGTTCGTGAAGACCTAAAATGTTCCCCTGCTGAACTCACGTACGGTAGAACATTGAGACTACCTAGCGATTTCTTCACCGAAACGCCTAGAGAAGATCCTGATACATACGTCGGTCGCTTGCAGAGAAAATTCGAAAATATTAAGCCAACACCTGCCAGCGCTCATGGATCAAGAAAGTGCTTTGTACATAAAGACCTAGCTCAGACTACCCACGTCTTTCTGAGAACAGACGGTGGAAGAAAACCCCTTCAAAACCCTTATGAAGGTCCCTACAAGGTAGAAGAACGCGATGAGAAGACATTCGTCATCAGCATAAAAGGAAAGCCTAAACGTGTCTCCATAGACCGACTGAAACCTGCTTTTATACCTGTAGAAGATAACGTGCCAGCTTACGCATCTGTCCAGGAACCACTCCCAGAAATCAAACGAACAAGATCTGGTCGCAGAGTACATTTTCCCGACAGATACCTGTCGTAATGCAATTAAATTGGCAAATTAAATTAATTATTTTCTTTCTACAAAACCCATATTAAACTCAAAGAGGCAAAAAGAAATTTAAAAAATAATGCCTAAATAACATATTCAAGACATAGCTAACCATGTATATTTTTTAAAGTTACTGATACTAAAGTCTACAATTTTTGTATAAATTTTGAACTCTAGTACTGTTGTTATACAATTTTTTATTTAAAAACATAGCGCAGAAACACTATGTATAAAGAAATGCATCTCGGTCATCGACGAGATGAACCGTTGTAATATTGAAAAGTTTTTCATCTTTAAAAACATGTACCCCATGTAACTAGTTGTAAGAAAATGCCATGGTAACGTAAACAAACCATTTAACTAGCTATAGTAATTTAAACATTACACAATATCTTACACTAAATATAGAAAATGTATCATATATAAATATAATTGCATAAAGATATCTGTTACCTAAAGAACATGATAATATGTATTATGCTGACCATATAATCAACATAACACATGTTAAAAAATTATTATTAAAATTATTGTTTACTGATATATTCACCCATCTTACCGAAGCATAGGTAAGCAATCGTACAAAATATACTCTTGTTCGTTCATGAAAAATGATAATACTATACAACCACAATAATGATAAGTTAGAAATAAACACACAAAATAAGACTCAAATTTCATGAACACAACTTTATATTTTTGTTATAGGCATAAATTAAAACATTTAGATTTTAAGCTTAAATTTAATAATAATTTTCTTTTTATTCCAGTGATAGGGAAATCACTTTGTTGAATAATATAAAAAATCCTGTATTATACTTACCAGATATATATATATGTTAATCAAGCTTAAGTTGTCTGAAATAACGACTTGTATTTAATCGTAAGTCACTTGACTCCTTTATTTGCTCAAAGCAAAATGTTTATTTAGGAGGTAGCTTAAGTATTTTTTATTTATACTATTAATACAATTTAAGATGACTTTTAAAGTGATGTTATATATTTAAAATAAGTCTTAAAGAAAATATGTCGAATGTAATTATTTTTAGTTTATTTACAATATGCAAATGTAACACAATTATCTTTGATTTATATTAATCAACAATAAGCAATTTGGAGTATATACTTATTGATCTACATCAAAGATAATTGTAAGAATATGTATTAGTATTACATCCATACTTTAAGATTATGTAATTTTAAGTCGTTTAAGAAACTGGGCGGAAGGTATGTAATATGCAAACAACTTATTAGCCACAAAGTTTATTTTTTTCTTATGGTAACCCTTCATTCAAATGGCAACCGACCGACTTTCTGTTATCCACAGAACAGGAGAATCATTCACTTTTCTGCTCCCTGCTGATCCGGTCGTGTTGTCGAACTTACTAGTAACTTGTAGATTTGCATAATACATCACTTCTAGTTTGTCAAATTTACCTTCTGAACTTTGTACGCGTTGAGAAATAAATCAATCAAATAGTGATCCTTCTTTCATTTAATATCTCCGCGACAATCTTTAACGAAAGCGCTTGGTAAGTATTGGTAAGCACACACAATACACTACATACCGTCAAACATATCTAATACAGATACCCGTAACGTTAAAACCCCCTAAAGCAGAATTTTGGTACTTTTTAATGAGGTTTTGCATACATGACATCCAAAATTAGATGAAAACTACTAGGTAGGGATGGGGTCCAAATAAGAGTAAAATTTCTGTGTAGGTGTAGTGATTGGATTATGGGTAGGGGTAGGGATAAGGGTAGGGGTAGGGGTAGGGTTAGGGTTAGGGGTAAGGGTAAATGTGGGGGTAGGGGTAGGGTTGAGGTAGAAGTAGAGGTAGGGGTTGGGTAGGGGTAGGGGTGGGGGTGGATACTTCAGCTAGTCATATTTATATAATTCATTATGTAATGACGTGGACAAATAATCAAGATAATATATATAACCATATCAGTTTTTCTAAGTTCCCCCCTGTTAATAAACCAGTCGGTGTATTTTACGTTAGCTTATTATTTCATCACAAAACACAAAATAATAATAATAGTTTTGCTCCCTGCAATAAAGCCAAAGCGTCCCGTCATGTCGGCCGCTCCGTACATCAGTTTTAATTGAATTTAAATTGCTCGTACGTTTAGAAACATAACCGTATTCAAATGTGGGGGAGGTTAAATTAACAGGGAAGCGGATGTGTGGATTTCTAAATAGGAATAAACATTATCCTTGGAAGCTGGGGTAGTTTTCAGAAGATATTTTTGACGGATCAGAGAGAAACTATTCTTGTTTTTGATTGGATTTTACCATACGCATCATATCTAAGGAGGATTCAGTTTTTATTTATATTCTTAAGTTTAACAGTATTTTAAACATTCTAAAAAATAACATAAGTCAATTGAGCGTATTTAAGTGCAGTAACTTTTGGGGAAAAATATTTCTACACGATAGTAGGTGTAAACAAATAATAAATGTTACTTATTTCGAAATTCTACTGTTTTTTTTAAGTAAAGACAATTTTTTTATATAGTCTAAAAAAAGTATATAGATATAAAAAAAGTTTGATAATGCCTTCACAGGGCGAAACAGTTGTCACGCGTTATAATACAACCTTATAAAACTTTCAATTTTCCGACCCTTTTTTTAAACGGCAATACTGCACATAGCCCTAGCTACCCGGAGCCACGGGGACGATCACAACCCCAATTGCCGTAGATATGTTGTAAGGCAATTAGGAGTGGAGTGAAGAAAAAGGTGTGGGTGAGGAAGGCTACATACCTGGCTATTCAGATATTTTCACAAAACACAACAGACATGATAAATGAATTGGCATACTTTTTTAAGTGGTATAAAAACTATCTAGTAAACCTAATTTAATCTAACTTAATTAATAAAAAAAAAAGTATTCATAAAAATTAAAAAAAAATGTTAAATTAGATTAGATTTTGAGGTAAGTTATTTTTTTAATTTTATTTATTATTTTTATGACTTTATAACACTTTTAAGAAGTGTTAAATTCATACGTGGTTAGAATTATCCGGTGACTGCCGTAAATATACGATGTTATTAATATGTAAAATAACGAGTGTTTTATAAATTCTTTTTTTAATGCCATCCACTTGCTAAAATTCCAACGAAATCACTCGCTAGGTGACAAGGTCGAAATTCCTGCTTAACATCGGCCGCATGTTTTGATTTACGCAAAAAAAACTAACCAAAACGCGTGTTTTATTTGAATTTGTAAAGCTCAGGCATAAATATTAAAATGTGTTACGGTCATATCCTAAAAAACTTAATTTGCCACAATGAACAATACGACAATATCGGAAAAAGGGTTTGTGAGTACCTTCCGCCACACAACACTTCCCCATTGAGGATGGAATAGTCTCACTGGCTCCAGACTGGTAGCAGTTGGGACTCTTGCGGGATATTCATATAAAAAAATAAAAAAAGGCAACCAAATTCTCAAACCGAAAACACACGATCTTGCGTTACTTCCACATTGCATTGCCTTAAATTGTGACATCTGAACTATGAGTCTTAACGGCTCTACTACCAAATATCATCATACAGGTAAAAAAATGGAATAAATAATACACACTAGAAGTGGATTTCACGTAGATTTAAAAGGAAACCGGTATGCCTTTGACTTAACACCTTTGGTATCTCTTTTACACTGCATGCATTGTACTCGTATATGCTTTATGTTTTGATTTTTATTTGCAATGTTCAAAAAAAAATGCCACCTTGCATTCGAGACAAACTGCATTACAGTAACGACTTCAACACACACCATTTAAGAGAAAGAAGATATTAGACAAAACAAACAAATCTGAATCCCAAAATTGTTTACTGTATAAATAATACATTAAAATAGGTCTCTTCGAAACAGTTCCCGGTGAAAAAAAAAATGTATCTAGATTAAGCAAATTTAGAGTAAGAAATTAAATTAAGTATTAGAAATAAGCAATTTATAAATTAAAATACACAAATATGCACGTTTATATATATTAGACCACATGAAGTGGAACTATTTTAAGTATAACAAATAAACTTGGAAATAGCTACATACTAACAGCTATTAGTGCTAGTCATTATTTATTAAAAAGAAAGTGTTTTATTAGTAAAACTCCATAATTTAAAATACACAAATATGCACGTTTACGAGTATATTAGACCACATGAAGTGGAACCATTTTAAGTATAATAAATATAAATAATATAAATAAATAACTTGCAAATAGATACGTACTTGCTAACATATTTAGTGCTAGTCATTATTTATTAATTCTTTTTGTGTTTTATTCGTAGAACTCCATTTTTTTTTTTAAATTTTTTTTTTTTTAATTTAATGTATATTAAATTTAATATTGTTATTAAATTCGGCAAACGTTTTTAGTTTTTATTATTGTGAAAGCTGTTTCGGCGTTCAAGGCCATTTTCAAACTGCGGTTAATCCACACTGTGACAACTTATATATATGATTTTATTTACTCTCACCCAATTCTATTTTGAACGGGTTGTTACGTACCGTCAGTAAGTTCCTAAAAAACCTAGCCTCGCGTAAGACAACACCGGCGCGACACGCGGCCGCAAACAAGACCTCGCACGAAGACAGATTCCCGCTCTGCTCGGCGACACGATTCATTCCCCGCCCGGAACCCGTCTCGGGAGCACACTCACTCGCCTGCTCTGAAGATGGCCTCCCGACCCACTACGTCTCGGAGAAGCACGCAAGCCACCATCTTGGAGGGCTGATAATGGCTTCCACGGAGATACCAAATTGCCACTACAACCTAAACCGTGAGCTGTCTTTACATTTCCCCCTGTTTGTGTTGTAACTTATTCGAGTCCCTTTTTAAATGCCCGTTTTGGAGGATATCAGAGAGAATTTGCCCGTAACATTCATTTGAGGTTAGGTTAGCCTACTGTTCACCATAACTACATTCACCATGTCTGTACCTTCCTCTGAATTAAACACTGAGTCTGAAAGCATTCGGTCGTTTCATTTGACAAAGTACTCGAGTCCAGTTCCCAATTATAAGACTGCCTGTCGGCCTACGACCCCGCAGAAGAGCTTCTTGACCTGCCGAAAACTGAGCTAGTCGAAGGTCCAGAGCCGAGCTCCCTGGAGGGACACCCCTCTCCGGGTAAGTCTGTACTAAAGATCTGTCTCCTGTAACTGTTCTGGCCCACCCTTCCTCCTCTCCCTCTCCCGCATTCATACATCCAGTCAAATCCCAACTTAATAAGGTTTTACAAAAAAATTGATTTATTATCGTTAAAACCAAAAAAATCGGAAAAGTATAGATTATTGTCAAATACATCAATATAATTTAAGTATTTATTACCGAGACTGTAAATGTTGATTTGGGGAATGCAAATTGTAGTTGGAACGGGATATACATATGTAAAATATTAATGTTTGGCTTGTAGTTCATTTAGGCGTGTACGTTATATATTAATTCAATGCAGGAGTTCAGAACAATCTTTAAATTAGGAATATTAAAAAATATATATATTCAATAACGATTAGTAATTTATGTGCTCTAAAGGTACGTTTACAATTTATAAAAAGTAAAATTTTTCTTTGAATTCTTTTACATTATCAATACGTATTTTTTGTTATCATGTAACTTATAACTACACTATGATATTACTACAGGGCTTCACTCCTCATGGGGAGAATTAATTTTGGACGTTTGAACTTCAAAAAAAAAGCGTTATTCTCGTTGTATGTAGCGAGAGAATTTATTGTTGGATTTTCGTGTTCGGCTAGGCCGGTATAGAATTTTTCCAATTTTGTAACAATTAGTCCCTTTCTCTTAGCAGTACTTATATATTTATTAAGAGTGCGGTACAGAGATTTTTCAATTCTATTTTAACTAATGCCTCAGTTGTTTGTACGTTCCAAGGCGGCCCATTACGGAAATGGAGTTTAAATAATGGCGATTACCAATTAAAATAGCTACTGGACGTCTTTGCAAGGTACGAGAGAATACTTTCATCATTTTCCCTTTCTTCTTCACTAATTTAATTATTAATATCTATCTCCCAACGTTATCCCGGGTAGAGGAGCTGTGAAACAATTTGATTAGGCCCACTGAGGAAATAATCTCTAGAAGTGTGATATTTACCGATTTGAAACTGATGTTATAAATTTACAAATTTTACCGAATACTAGACCCAAGAAAGACCGATGGTTTTACTTATCATCTGTTCACACAGCAAATAATACATAGAGATACCCTAAAAAGCAAGGCAAAGAAACAAAAAAGGGCGTACGGCGAGCTAGCCAATTTAAGTAATACAGCAACTAAATTAATTTCTTACCTTCAATTTTGTTTTGTGTATTTATGCCGAATTTAAAACAATTGTATTCGTGTAAGGTCAAAAATATATTTTTGTTTCATATTTGAGATTGTCAGTTCACTATCAACGAACAATCAAGTTCAAAGGAAAAATGACATATCTCATTTTTTTATTTATAATTTTATCTGTGATTTTTATTTGGTTTTATTTTGTTAACGTCAAATAAAGGGCTATTTCGAATAGATATTTTAGAGATTATTTTTTTAAACACATTTTAATCGCCTCTTCCGTGTAATTATCTTCGTTGCAAAGCGGTAAATAGCAAAAACAAATTTAAACATTAAATTATTCTGAAACATGGTGTAGAATCATCTTCTTTCCGAGTGTACAACTAATTTCTGAATAGCGTTTGGAAAGTCACAAATATGCTCTTGGACTAACGTGCCATTAGGAGCCATCTTATTATCGCCATTTAACTGTCCCTTTACGGTGCAGACACTCGGTTACCTGAGCCAAAATTGTTGCTCCTAACATATTAATATTTAATATTATTTTATAACCCTATGATGTATTTTGCAGTATAATCAACCATAATTAATAATTGTTGATCGATTGTATTATTATTTTTGGCTTAAAAAGCAATATTGTTACGAATTTGTATGGGGAAACTCTGAGCCCCGCTTCGCAGATCGCGTTATAATTTGGCACCGTAAAGGAAGTGTTAACGGCTTTTTAACGAACGCGGCGCCCTCCATTTTTGACATCTTTTGCCGACCTGAACCTGTACATCTTAGACCTCAGTACCTACAGGGACAAAACGAGATATTTTTTAAATCAAAACAAATAAATATTATGGCAATCCGTTCCAAAACCAGCCCGAAGCTCTTACTCCCTGTTTTTGAAGTTCATTTTTATAATAAACAAATGTGAAAAAACGTATTTTATTTTTGTTCGTTTTTTCGTCTTTGCATTACATAGGATTTGTTGATTTTGTCAGAGGAGTTAAGCATCCAATGGTTTTTTGTTGCTTTATATCAAAATATGTTTTTCTTTCTTCATATTTTAACTAGATTTTTCAATATGTTACCGATTCCTTGTTTATTTTTTTTTTTTGTAAATATGTGTGCTGTTTGTGTTTTTGATTTAGTGTTTACATTACTAGGTAAGTGGAGGCTTATTCTAATATCGGAAATATGAAACATGTTATATTATCGTTAGTGTAAACATTTCCAATTGGGACTCGGTTGAAAAACTCATATTTTTTTAAAAAGAAAAACGCTTTTAGATTCACAAAAATAAATAATTAAAAAAACTTGCGCTTATGCGAAAATACAAAATATTGCACGTAATTTTTTACTTTATTTATAAAAACACGTAAATATTGAAGGAGAATTGACACCATCTTTAATGTTGTTGGTATGATGCGACTTTTGTCGAAAGCGCCAACTGCTTAAAATGGGTATTTATAAAATAGGTTGTTAGTTTCTTACTAAGAACCTATTCTGAAAATATAGGTTCTTAGTTTGGGTAATTAAGAAAGAAAAAAAAACGTAAAAACCTATTTAGGATATTTAATTTATAAGTAAAATAAAGAAGTACATTATTTAATATTTCCGCATATGAAAAGTTATTAATATATTTTTATGAAGTATTTCGAACTAAAAATATTTACCACAAAGAGATCGCAAATGACGCCATGATAAAAAATCAGGTATGAAATATATATTCACAATTTAACAATAAATGACAAAAAAAATCCAAAGTTGTTAGTTAACCGAAGTATGATGGTTAATTTTTTATTCAATAACAGGGAAGCCAACAGTATATAACTAAGCATACTTAACTAACGCAGTAGCTGCACATCTTGTAGGATGTATGCGAATTTACAATTGGCAAACCATAAAAAAAATAATTAGAATTTGATAAAATGAAAGATTTTTGGTAATTTCGTTACAGAAATCATTTTTGGAAAATACAAAAATCATTTTTGGAAAATACAAAAACTTTGCCAAATCCGTATAAAAAATATGTAAAAAGGTGTTGTTTACGAAAACCGATTATTTTGTTAGTGTAATTAGATTGACCCTTTTTATAAATGTTTCGTAATTTGCTTACAGCAGTAAAAATCACTCAAAACAAACGTGAACGGTGCTGAACTAGGCTTGTGACAAAATGGATATTACGTAATCGTTGCCTCCAGCCGTCGAAACAGTACTTAAAAATTTTGCAGGCAATAGTAGTCATACATATTATACATTAAATACTAAGTTTGGGAGTTTCTCAAAGTACATACAAAAAACTATACATTTATAATTGAGATGCTATACCCGGATCTGACGGAAATATGGAGCCTAATTTGGGAAAGGAGAAGGGTAGGGAGAAGGTGATGTTTATGGTTGGGAAATACTTTTCTAAGTCTTTCAGATTTATTTCTTATTTTGAAACGGTCACTTCATGATGGAATTACATATTAAAATGATTTTTTTTTGATTTAAAAATCATTGTAACTTTTTTCCACTTATTTATTTTCGACCGGACCGATCTCACCCTATCACCGGCATCGTCAGACTAGCCAAATTAAAACGAAATCTATTGTATATATAGCACTGATGTCAGGAGTGAGTTACCTTTCTTTCTAATATTTTTTTTATTTATTACTTGAAAATTGTTTTATTGCTGACGGTACTGTTTACTATCATGTTTTTAAAACTACTTTCGGATTGGTTTATTACCCCCTGGAAGACGGATAACTTTGTGTTTATTGACTAAATCTATGGGTTTTAAATTTAGTTTAGTGTATAAAGTCATTCGTGTCACCTTTTATTTGAACAGATGGTTATTTTTTATTTTGTTTTTTCCGTCTTGTTTTTGCTAAAATGAATTTTATAGCAGTTTTTGTCCTGTAGTTACATGAACTTCGGATAACCAGGTACATTTTTGTTGGGTCTTTAAAATATTTTATTATGTTATAATAGGTACACATCAGAGTAACATCCTTTAGAGTTCGCCTTGGATGTGTGCTACAAAATTCCCAGTTTTATTTTTCTCTGGTATTTTATATGTATTTCCTATTTACATTCATATGTCATTAATGCCTATAAGTAAGGTTACACTAAAATGGATATATTAGAGAGGAGTCGGCCCTTTTCTCCAATTGATTATTCACCTTTCAGATTTGGTACCGATCACACCCATTTCCAGCAAAATTTGATCGTCCAATGCTTCGTTGATTTGCACTAGAAATATTTTGCTTTGCCGACAAACCCTTGTAATTTTTTAAATTGAAATTGTCTTATTTTATTTGTATCTTTATTATATTTAATTAATGGACCATTGTCTAATTACACAGAATACATAACAAGAAATAAAATTAATAATATCTATAGAAAAAGAACAGCACATACAAAATTCATGAATGAAGAACTGACGAAAAGATACATTTGAAAGAATATTTAAGTCAAAGCGTGAACAAGATTTTGGTAACATGATTTTAGACATTCGAAATGATAATCTTCGAGCTTTAATTTCGTAAAGCCTGACAAAAACCATATAGACTGGTACCAAAAATTTCAAGGCCCTGAGTTGAGATAACAAGTCTCGATATTCTGGACAGTGGAGAATGGTACCAATGACGGCCTCCATGGTCGAGGGGTAAGGCTCACGACTACGAATTCACGGTCACGGGTTAAAATCCCAGCGTGCGCAAGCAAATTTAATTTAATTCGTTTGTGCTGTTTCACAATCAATTAATATAAAAATAATATATAGCATATTTGCGCACGTTCTAGAGTGGAAGATACTCTCAGTATCGCCCTGGTGAAAGATTACTATTCAGAATTGAAACGTTGCTTGAAATGGCTTTTAGCCGTGTTTGGTGACCAGATCTGAATAGCCAGGTATTTCTCCACCATCCTCTTCCCTTTCTCCTTTCCCTCCCCAATACCTTCAGCCTCACAACATTCCCCGATTGCTGATGCCATAGTCTCACTTGCTCCAGACGGTTGGGACCAGTTGAAACTCTTGTGCGGTATTCATCTAAAAAAAAGAAGGGAAGAACTTGTGATCTCTTCCTTCAGAGCTAAGAAACGGTTTCCGCTTTACCACGTAGGTCATCAAAAAGCCTAACACTTTCGTTAAATTTTAATCCAGCCATCGTGTACCTAATCTATTTCAGCAATTTGAAATCATGCCCAAAAATAAATGTAAGAACTTTTGCTGGCCCTTGTTGCCGTCAAGGCAGTCACGCCACTGGCTTCAACATCACCGCAATCTTCAATCAACAAAATCAAAGCTATCACAAAAATGTGACATGAGATTGACGTGGCATAACAACACAATCGCCAAATAATCTCTAGCTCGAGGAAACTCGCGGAAAACTGACAAAGGACTACAATTATTTTCAAATTTGTATTTCGAAAGGGGAGAAATACCACCTGAACGATTTTGGAATAGAAAAGAATTCATGTGACAATCCTTCTGACAGAATTATATTACGTGTGTTTAGAATTTTTATTACTTTAGTGGCCCAATACAAATCAATCAGTTTTGAGTGGGTATTTATTAGTCAAGTTTTGAAGGGGTATTCAAAAATGGACCATTAGAAGTTAAATTAGAATTCTGAAAAAAAAATAACTCAAATTTAAAAAAAAAACTTTATAAAATAAATATTTATTTACGTATAAAAATATCGTAGAGGCACTGCAAAATCTTGGAATTTTTATAATTTGTCTGTATGCGTTGTTGTAGCATACCCTCAGTTTATCCTATTGCGCTGCTGAGAATTGCCGCCACACCTCACATACACAGGACAGTGCATGATTTAAATAGCAGTTTTCTGACATCATTGCTAGAATGGTAGAATTGCCATGAGCATTCCCGTACATATAATATAAGGTAAATATCCTTAATTAATATTTTTCATTGAGAGATTCATTAAAATACTGTTACATAACGCAAATACCCTATAAATACTAGCCACTCGTTAGGTTAGCACCCCTAGCGACAAAAGGAGACATCACTCTTACGCGGCCCCCGGTTCCGCCCGCGCGCTCTCAACGCGACTCTCTCTGTGGACTCGGCCTTGTCAACATCCTCCCCGAAGTGCACCATCCACCATGGACCTGGCAATGGATTATTACCCGGACACACGACCGACGACCACCATTCCCAACCGTGAGCTGTATCTTGGTTATCCCCATTTCATTGTGTTGTAATTCTATTTCAAGTCACATTTAACAATGCCGTTCGTAGAGTATTTCAGAGAGAATCATAGATTACCCGTAACATTATTTGTAATATGTAGGTTAGCCTGTTCCCCCTGTGTAATCTTACTATGTCTGTGCCCTTTTTACCGAGTAAACCACTGATTTCTGAAAGCATCTGAGTGTTTTAATTGATAAAGTCTCGAGTCACAATCCCCAATTGTAAGACTGCCTGTCGATTCACGATCCTGAAGAAGAGCTCCGAGGCCTGCCGATGATGAGCTAGTCGTAGGTCCCGAGTTCCCTGGAAGAAAACCTCTCTCAGGGTAAACACACACACACACACACACTGTCTCCTGCAAATTCACCTTCCCAACCTTCCTCCACACCTTCTCCCGCATTCCCGCATTCCCCGCACAAATACATATCATTACAATACGTATAAATTTTAATTCTTCACAAGATAAACCGTGGCGGTATTCGAATTTATTAAAAGTTTCTGCTGTGTGAGCATGAGAAGGTCACAACTTTAAAAAATGGACTCATTTTTTTTAATTATTAAATGTTTTTTTTTAATACATAAGTAATTAGAGCACAATTTTTAGCACATATTTTTGGAAAATAATCGTCAATTTGTTTTTTTTTTTTATGAATTTAATATTATTATTACTAAGTTCTGCAAGCATTTTTTACCGCAGTTTGAAAATAGACTCGAACGCCGAAACAGTTGTCAAAATAATAAAAACTAAAAATACTTGCAGAACTTAATAATAACACTATTATATTTTATTTATCTACGAATTAAACCCAAAAATAATTAAGAGCCAAAGTTTTTGTGATTCATTTAAAAAAAACGTTTTTTTTAAATATTAAAATGTATAATCCATATGGATGAGACATTTTACTTTTTTATGTTATTTTTTAATGTTTTATGAGAAAATATTTTTGTACAGAAATCTTTAAATTTTGTACGAATGGTGTTGCATTGAATGGAACTGACCACGTTTATGATATTCTGACTTTTTGAACCGCCACGAAAACCGACGTTTAAAATTCTATACAAGAACAGCGTACTGACTGGACACCAAAACAAGCATCACACAGCCATTTTCTGAAACTTTTTCCAGCTGTTATGATAAAGCTAAAAAATGATAAGGGATTGAAACATACTGTCTTTGCACGTTCATTGCTAACTAAAATGAGTACATATTAATGCCATGCTGAGAACATTTGACTGAAAGGTCGAGCAAACTAAAGGAGTGTTTACATGAGCAAAATATTGTATGACATCATAATTTACTGTTTTTTTTTTCAGAAAGAAAACGAGAACGAGAAATGTGTGATATTTTATTTATTATGGCGAACTAAAGGAGTATTTACATGAGGAAAAATTTCGGAACAGACGGCGCAACTACTGTCAACGCGTGACGCGCGGTGTCAGCAATGAACATGTTAACAAATTTTATACTTAAATCTAACAGTTTTTCCCTTTAAAAAAAAAATCTGAATATTTGAGAAAAATTAATCAACATCAATACAGACATAACCTTTCGGAAGAAAGTAAAACTCATTACTATACAGAGCCATGAAGATCTTCCAAAAAATACCGGACAATATAAAAGAAGAGGAAACCATTTTGAAATTTAAGAAGGAAGTGACGAAATACTTAAAGTGCAATTTTTAATGTCGTAATTTTTAAAGTTTTATTTGTAATTCTTAATTGCATATAGATATTATGTTCATATCAGGATACATGTAACCAAAGAACACATATTTTAAGTTAAATAAATAAATAAATCAGGAACCAAAGAACATAATTAGTTAAATAGACCGCCCTAAAAACCTGTCTCAAATTAACCTTAACGTACCATTGAAACGTACCCTCCACAATAAACTGTCTTACATATTAAACAACAAAACAAATGCTGCAGCATATTCACCAATATTCCGTATTCCCCAAACATTTAATAATGTTTGTCCCGACTCAAATCACGACATATTTTTTTTAATAACTGCATATGTCATTTAAGAAATACACTACTGGTCACTTAATCAATACGGACTGACAACTCTCCACCACTTAACCCAATAATTCAGACACATGCACGTTCATATACATACACACACATACTAACAAAATATACACATTTTTCATATACCATTTTATCTTTAATTATTATTATCTTTCAGTAGGTACTAAACCCGCCTGATAAAATGTAAGAGTATATAGCCACCAATCAGATACTTCATGGAGAAATTTCACCGTATCGATCTAATCACTCATTTTATCCACGTACCATTTGTTTGCAAAATAAAATAATAAAAAAAAATTATAAATAAAATAATAAAAACAAAAGTTGCGTAAAGCCCCCCCGTATGGTCTTATTCTACCCGTGTCTTTAATAATTGTGCATCAAAAAAATATTTTTTTACTAGTTTATTAACTGATACAAACGAATCATCTCATAATGCTGAATAGTTTGATCAATACAAATAAATTAACAAGTATAATGGATAAAGTTTTGTTGTAAAAACAAAACGAAAACGTTTATACGAAAATTTGATCAGAATTAGAAGACATTGAAGGGCACGGGAAAGTTTAGGAAAATAAACAAATTTCTAAAAGTAAATTTAAGTTTCTCAATGTTAAATGAATAATTTATTTATTTAAAACATGGATTAGTTTCCAGTTAATAATTCTAACCTAACCTTGGTAAACTTTTCAAAACAAATTTCGTTGCTTTTTCAATTACTGTCAAATTTGTTTTTTATTTTTTCAATTCGAATGAACCAATATGAACTATATTCACCTTTAAATAAAATTGAATTTACCTTTGAACGGTTTTATTTTTTTTGTCAAAATATTCTATTGCCGCGGCATTATTATACGTGGATATTTTTTCAGTCAAAGAAAAACATATTTGCCTAAAAAGTGACATTGCTAGGGGACAAAATTGTGTATGAATATTTTGAGCACAAGATGGGAACAATAGAAAAAATCTTTTGGAATAACTTTGATATAAGGTATAATAGCTTTTTCGTAGTATCTTCAGATGAATTAGGTATAAATTTGTTTTCGCCTGGAAAAATACATACACTAGAGATTTTTTTTTTGTCAACGGGTTCGTTAAACTCCAAAAAACAGACGTTTTGTTTTTAATTCGCGATGTTTTCTTTTGATGTATTATATGTTTCAGTTTAATTAAGTACGGTGGTGCGCAGTTGTAAATACATTTTTTTTAAATGTGCTATTTCGTTCATTGCAAACGACTTTAAACACTTTGATAGATACCCATCCTTTTTAAAAATGTTATAAAAAATATATGTTACTACGTATTGGACTGCGTAACGTAATAACCCGCTTCGAAAAATTTAATATTTAATGGGGTTTTAATGTATAGAGCTATTTTGTAAAAGGGGGCTCCATAAGTTGGCCAGGAAAAAAAAGTTACAACCATCTATGCTAATAATAAAAAAAAATTATTCAATTTTATTGGTAATAATGTCAAATTTCTACCTTATTTTGATGGCAATGAGGAACTAGTTGCTTCGATTGGAAACACAAAAACAAATTTTTTTTTTTTTGATAAATATGAAATTTCTTACGTGAGTACTTATAGTGCAATACAGTCAGAAACCAGAAACTGGCTTGGAAAATTATAAAAGTAAAACACGTCTCTTACTGTGCTAGAAAATCCCTCGAGCTTCGATGCTGTACAGTCAGTATATACAGGGTACACATTTAAACTTTAGTTGGATAAAAATGAATATATATTTTACATCGATTACTTATATAAATCATTGTATTTAGTACATTTATTCATATAAGTAAAATATTATGTATCGGTTCTAAAAACGTGGAAAAACAATAGCCATGCATAAAACGCATTAAACGTCCATTACAGCCGGCAGAACGCCGGCAACTACTGACAACCGCGCATCGTGGCACAGCGAGTGAAATCTTTGCACACTACCACCGCACCACTTGGCAAACAACAAACGCAGACATTTTCCCCGTTTTTTCGATAAAGCTAGACAAATACATGTGTACTTGCTTTTTTTAAATTTCTTAAAAAGATTGGTATTCACTTTGTGGCGGCATTAATAAATGAATTAAAAGGTACTTTGTATTCACCACTTAATATCAACATGTTTTGAAAGCAATGCTTTCCTCATCAGGAATATACATAATACTATATACATCGCTTTCGAAACATGTAGATATGTTTGTATTAATAATGTGGTGAATACAAAGTAAATTTTAATTAATTTATAAATACAGATCTATTTGAATTATTTTATCGTATACATAAATGTATTTCTGAGGAACAACAATTTTTTTTAAATTTTTTTTATCTTTATACGTATTTGAACTCTGTGTTTAGTATATTTACAGAGATATTGATAAAATTAGAGACAAACATATACTGTCAAATTAGTTGAAAGCATTGGTAAGGAAGGTATACAGGACGGGTAGTGTAAAAATTCCCACGCTCCTCTCACCACCAGCTTCCTAAACGTTATGACTAAACCAGAGCGCTAATGCAAAATGGTCAACAAATACCCCTCTGCTCAATATTTACGAAGCAAGAAGGAAAGGTCATAGGTGTTTTCAATTGGCTGGGCGCTCGGGCCAATCCGAGCTTCTCGGATTTTAATCGACGCTGAGGCCTTATGATAACTGTTTTATACAATGTTTAGGTTAAGTTTGACGGAGTTTGGCAAACAGAATAAAATAATAAATACCACAGGAAGACAGACCAAACTCCTCGTAGTATTAAAAGGTAATAAAATAAAAGATGTGTTTACATATAAGAATTATTCTTAAGAATTCCCTAATTGTTACTGGGATTGGGACCCCATATTTTTTGTTGTATGCACAATAAAAAAATAAATAAAGATGCTAGAGAGAAAAATTTTAGGTTGAGTGGAAGAACATGAGGTATTAAATATCATGTAAAGTATAACGAATTGCTAATAATTACACAGCGCATGCCTCGAGCTCATAAAATACTCGACCCAGGCGAGTTAGAGTCGCACTGCAAATTAAGCAACATCTCACCCGGCTTAGCGCCCGGGGGTATAAATACGGGCGCACCCCGTTCGTACCAAGGCACTGAAAAAGAAAAATAAATAGGACAGAAGAACAGAGAGACTTTGAGTTTTTTTTCACGACAAGCTTGATTTTCTGGAGGATTGGAAAGCTTGGTTCCACGGCGGATTGTGACACTGTCAGGACAGAAAATGACCGAGGTTAAAATTAGTGCCGGGTTTTGACGTTTACAGGAATGAAAGGGAACCTTAGGATAGAAAAACGCGCGCAGCAGGGAGAACAGCCATTCTAACATGCCAAGTACTCCAGATAACAAACACCTATGCTGGAAAACATGGAAGATACTGTTATCAGGCTGGAGATAAACCATCAATCAACCATAACTATATCGGCATACTGCTCGGCGAACTCAGCAAATTTTACAAGAGGTGATCTAAATAAGTTACTTTCGCTAGGTACAAGATTACTCGTAGGAGATGATTTTAACATCACGTCAAAGTGGGAGAGACAAACTCTACAATACGAAAAGTACGTAAAGGCGCACCACAAAGAAGTTTACAAACGAAGTTTAAAAACTCATGAAATGTTAAATTAAACTAGTCAAGTAAATAAAACCATCAGATGATGATAGTAATAAGGCCAAAGTGCCGCAATACTAGTTAGTTATAAACCATGAAGAGTATTAGTATAAGCCCCTGCAAGTTAGAGAATTACGAAAGAATACGTAAAATAAAAAAAAAATGTAGCAACGCACTCTCATTTCTTCACTTAACCCAACGCTACCTCTTTTACTTAGACCTACAACTGCCTTTGACTTCGCTTCCCCTTGGACCTCCGCCTCTTTGCATCCCTGGATACCCGACCACAGCAGTTCGCAAAATTTACAAAAATCGGAATTGTTTCCCCTTGTAAAGGAACAATATTTGGAGAACCGAAGTGAGCTCGATGCCCTGGACATTACGGCTACTACAACGACTTAACCAGCACCCTAATCTACCGTCTATATACCAAAGTATCAAGAACAGAAGAGTAAAAAAGAGTTTTGTTTTCGAAAAGTTAAAACATTTAATAATCTAGGTGTTTTAGTCACTCTAATATGGCGTTATGTAAAGTTGAGTATTAATAATTTGTTTTCTCAAAAAAATTACTAATTGCACAATGAATTCATTCAGTTTATTAAGAATACAAAGTATATTCCGTGTTTGGTGACCAGAACTGAATAGCTAGCACTTCCCCACGTGCCTCTTCCTCATCTCCTTCCTATCCTCACTACCTTCACCCACACAAAAACCCCACTCTCCAGACGTTTGGAAACAGCTGGGACTCGTGTGGTACTAACACTAAAAAGTAGGGGTAATTTTAACATTATAGACGAATATTGAGTGAATTTGTGAAGTACATAGAACTATGTTATCGGAATATTAAAGACGAAGCAAGCCTTCAAAAACCTACCCAGTTAGATATTTTAATGACATATTGTGTAAAGCATTAAAAATAATATACTATACCCTCAATTCCACTGAATGACCACTATTCAAAAACTCAAAACGTTGCGTGAAGTAACTTAAGCTCGAGTATACCGGAATACGGTACTATATATTCATGAGTTATACCATGGTATACCTTAAAACACATTCGTAATATATTTAATTTAACACAATCGCCTGAAACAAAATGGCTAATCAAAAGTTTAATTTTGCATTGTTTGAAGATGGGTAAAAATATTTGAGATCGCCATTGAGTGGTCCGGTTGTTTTTTTGTGAATTTCAATTTTACGTTACTGTATGTATTTAAAGAAGCACCTTGTACAATTTTACTTATATTTTAAAGGACATTTATCCAACCATTCAAAATTACAATAAAGATTAAAAAAATCTTCACATTTCTTTGTTATTTCACATAACTTTTTTTGGCAGCATGGAGGAGAAAACACCAATTTCTCTGAATATAAGTGGATATTCTGGGAAAACCGATAATTCCGATAACAAACATTTAAAAAAAATACATTCACACATTTTCTGATAGGATGGTTTTGCTTTTTCGGGAAGCTTTATCGCGTTGTATATGTAACTTTTTTTTAATACTATAAAATATTCATTTATTCTTTAAAATACAGTATACATCAATACTATATAGTAGACATGAATGGGTATTATAGTGTTAGAATGATTAAATATAGTTATTTATATAATTGAAAATACACTTTGTATATACCACTTTACTTTGACTGCACAGGGAGGCTGTGGAGCTCAGGCTCACAGAATCCGCGCGGGATCTCTGCGGGGGCACGTGCTTCAGCATTCTACAACATACAAAAAAACATCGGTTAGGTGGACAAATAATCTCATTGTTGACTTATTAACCGTAGGCACCTCTCTTTCCTTTGTCGCCGTTCACGAGAAAGAGAAAGAGAGGTTAATGAAGCTATCAACGGTATACCTGTAAGCACAATGTCATAACAATATTTCAAAACAAAACTGGAACTGCTCCGGTGGGACATGTAGGAATAAGTAACTTTAATAGTAATAATAATACTTTAGTAATAATAACTTTACTTTGTAAAGTGGTATATACAAAGTGTATTTTCAATTATATAATTAATAATGTGGCCACAAAGTTATCAATCATTTGAAGAAATTATAAATATAGTTATGTTTTTAAATAAATAAATTTAGTTTTTATATAAGGATTTTAGTTTCTTCCTTAATAATCCGGTATTCCATGGATTAAGACGCGTGTAGTGATTAGTTATGAATAGCCAGGTACTTTTTAATTTTCCCTCCCCATCTTCCACTCCCTACTACCTTCATCTTCATGATATAACCCAATTGGAAATACCATAGTTCTGGTAGCCCTAGGCAGTGGGCGCTCTGGGGTACGCGGATATTAAAAAAAAATTACTTTGAATTTTGTCTAACAGGAGAGCCATACAAAGAGTACGCGTTTCAACCAACCTACAGAAGAAACAAGACTTAAAACATATATATATATATATATATTTACTCTACAGTATGTAAATATTCGCTTTGACAGTCATTTATAAATACAGTTCTTAACCTATTACCTATTTTCACTATGAAATAAAAATCCTTATAAAAATGAAGCCGAACGAGATGAAATAAATACCTTTTATTTTATTCGGCTGTGTGTACACAATATTCATGAGTAAAAATATTATTTATAAAACCCTTTGATATATGTGCCGTGTTTTGTAAAAATGTTTTTCGAAGCTTCAAAATGAAAGTCAGATTTTTTTTCATATCGTAGCCCTTAACCTTGTGCCCTTAGGCTTATGTATTCGCAAACAAATATTTAAAACTAAAATACATTTTTTCCCAAATCAAAGCAAAATTTCCATGAAGCAATTCTTTGAAACTGATTCTGGGAATTTCGTTCTTTTCAAAACGAAATTTCCTAGTCGTCCAAAATATTGTTTCGTGGTTAGTTTTTTTTTGTCTAATGGCACTGAAGAAATAAGCCGAAAGAAGTCGTAAGAATAAGCCGAAAGAAGGGCCCGTCTGTGTGACCAAGCTAAGCTCAATTTTTCCTTACTTCTGATGAAATATATTAATTTTAAACATCAGAATTCTTTCTTGAACAGAAAATAACTTTCATTGGAGTCTAAAACTCTTACCCTGCGTGAGTAAGCGAAGTCGCGCGAACGCGATTGCGACGAGGTTTAAATCAGTTTAAAGCAAATAGATGCGAAGCGACAAAGCTATCTTATGTTTCCACGTACAACCCGTTTCACGGACGCAGGGGTTTTTATTTATTTGAAAACTCCTACGATAAACACAAAAAAATTACAGAAATATGTATCTCCAAGAAGTAGAAATAATATTATTTTTTTATTTCATAATATTTTCTTAGCTTTTATGTATGAAACTCAGTCAGCTTCCTTTGGAGAACATTTTTTCAAGAGCATCATTATAATCTCAGTAATTAACGCCCATTTATTAAGAGGAACGGCTGCGCGGCCTGTTTCATACAAAACTTAATTTCGGATTTGAGGTAAAAATACTCACCTAAACCTAATGATCTTTTTTTTTCATCAAAAAGTAGAGTAAATATGTAATACGAATTAGAACTAATTTTTTATTTTTGTTTTACAATATGATATATAGGCCATTAAAGGAATTGATTTTTTGAATTGAAATACAAAATAAATTAAAAATAAAAAATAAAAATTATGGTGGACTTTAAATTAAACTAAAAACGACCAATTTACTTAGGAACACAAATTTCCAGTACATAATTTAAAATATCGACCAGAAAAAATGTTTTTTTTTTTAATGTTTTCTTTTTTTATTTTTATTTACGTAATCATATTTAAATAGCAAACATGATATATTTTTTTAAATACAATTAACTCGCAAATAATTTTTTAAGTTGCCTGTAAAATTATGATTTTTTTTATGGCCTAAATCTTCATAATTTCAAACCAAACAAACAAAATACTTCTCATACGTACTAGATATTTACTAAATATCTAAATAAATAAATACTACTTTTATTTTTGTGCATAGCGCAAAGGGTAACAATTATTTTTATAAACAATAATTATTAGCCTGAAACACTCATCCAAATTGAAAAAACCTTCCGAGAAAAGATAAATGTCACCGACAGGACTCGAACCTGCACCCTTTTGATTGCCGGTCAGATGCTCTACCGTTGAGCTACGTCTAAAATTAATTTTAATTTTTTGTCGCCGTGATAAAAGTCGCTCGTGTGCGCCTAAACTTGTGAAAATTTTTGAAGAACAAGTTTATATTTTACACGTCAATATCATGCGATAATGGGGTCTAGACACTACAAATTTAGAGTTCATTATCGCATAACAATGACTCAGATAGAACCTTATTATACCAAAAGGAGTTTTAGGTTTCTGTCAAATCGATATGCATAGGTTACAATTGATTCTATGATAATTCAACACACGTTTTAATCGGCACACTTTTTAAAAGTTATATAAAATCATTAAAAGTGCGAAAAAAACTGACTTATTATTATTTTTTATATTTTTATTATTTAGGTTAGATTAGGTTTTGGGACAAGTTTTTTTTCGTACTTATAATGACTTCATGTCACTTTTGATAATAAAGCAGATTCACACATGTGTTAATTTATCCGGTCACCATCACAATTCTAGGGATTGTCAATTCAGTGTCTAACGGGGCATAAGATATTGAAAAACGTTTTAATTTAGAGAGGTGATTTAAATAGGCATAATCACTATAAATCAGAGAACCTGTTTGTGTGTACCATAAAAAACCTCTAACAGTCAGCTCTGGTGTCGTGAAATTATCAAAAATATTTTTGTCCGGGGTTTTAAGTTAAATCAACGCAACAATCTTTAGCTTGCCTGTTTATTACAATCATGAGTTCTGTAGTTTAGTTAACTTGGCTATCGAAATAAGATATATCATATGCCGTATTGTTTCTAATATATTTTTTAACTATTCAAAAATATATTTTGATAGAAAGCAGTCACTTTGTGGTTAGATATATTTAATGAAAATAAAACAATAACTATGTTTATAACCACGAGAATTTTATTTAGTTTTATTACGACCCACCGGTTTCGCTTAACATAAGCATCTTCAGGGTACAAAAATTAAACTGATCAAAAATACATAGTGTGTGTTTATATATACAAAATAGAATAAGACAGAACATAACATAGAACAAAGAAAAAAAATGAGATAGCATGAAATAGAAATCTGACATAATAACCGAGCGAAAGAGACAGAAGTGTACATAATGGAATATCAAGGAATAACTCCGAGTCCGATTTAATTGATACAATTTTAAGTAAAAAACAAAAACAAATAGCCACTAAAAACTTCTTATTCGCTAATCCACATAAAATTAACACTATTAACAATCTAAGTTACCAATGGCGGCGTATTTTATTCATTAATACATAATGACATCACAAAATGAAAACCTTCTAGAAGAAGAATTCTACTTCGAAAAAAAATAAAAAAATATGGGGAATTGGAGAATTTATCCTAAGATTGGTCCTGCATGCGGGCAAATAAAATAAATCGGTTTATCGGGTTGGTCTTGACGGTATTTGAATGTTTAAAAAGTTAATGAGCTCGGGCGAGTCCAGACTATTATTAATAATTTTAAATGACAAGATTCGATAAAATATTAAGCGTCGCGTTTGAAGGCTAATGAAGTTATGGAATTTTACGGAATCGGTATTATTTGCAAAGTGTAAATTAAATTTGTAATTTATATGCTTAAAGAATTTGCGTTGAATGCTTTCGATTCTCTTAATATGGTTTTGGTATAAAGGTGTCCATATCGGTGTGCAATATTCTAACTGAGGGCGGATATGCGCTGTGTAAAGGGAGTCTACAGTCTTTATGCTACGAATACGAACTATAAATCCCAGCATTTTATTCGCTTTATTGATAACCTCGTTAGATTGTTTAATAAAATTTAGTAATGATTTGATAACAGCATAACAGCGCCCTTAAGGTGATTTTTCACAAAAACCGCCCTATGTAAATTATCCAATTAATATTATACTGAAGATAAATTGAACAGCCTTGAAAACTTGACAGGATCGTTTTGTTTAATTAACAAATTCAAAATTTTAACATTCCGTACCGAAATTCCAACCAAGAAATAACAATTATTATTACTGTTGTCGAAAGTAAGGGTAAATTTGTACAGCCGATTTTATGGAATGAATGATACTACTATTTTAAATAATCTGTCTTCTGTATACAAAGATACACATTTAAAAAAAATTGCATCCACCCCCATTCCCCTTTCCCACCCCTTAAATCAAATTTTTGGTAGTCCTTGATGATATTTTACACACTTGACGTTCACAATAAGAATAAAACGACTAATTAGGGGTGAGAGTGGTGTTGAGGTCAAAAACAAATTTCTCTTTACTACATAAGAAAACAAAATGTTTGAAAAATGATGATTGTGTCACCAAAAACACACACAATTAGAAGGTCTTAATAGTTTACTCTCAAGGCGATGCTTTGGAAATAAATTTTACACAACCTTGGTACAAAGTCAAATAAATACGTGATCGAGAAAACAACGAAGTTCGCCTTTTCATTAACAGTCGATTTCGAACATAAAACACGTCGAAATTTGTGACATTCACAAGACGCATTACGAACTTGAAAAACTAAAAACATGTCGTACCTTCGCGTAAACATTGTTTCGCGTCATAAAAACGTGTATCGCTCAATCTTGACCACCGCCTAAACTTTCGAGCTTTTCTTCGGAGCACGTTCGTATCAAATAAATGCTGGAATATTTTTCTTCCGCTGTGGAATTATTATTCCCAGCATGTCTAAAGCACCTAAGTAAATGTTTTTTTTCTTTCTCTTCGTTTTATGAAACATGTTTCCGCATCAACATAATAATATATTTTATGAAGCTTTCCTCGAATTCCCATCCGTTATTCATTCATTTTCTTACTCGTCATGTATTCGCTTAGTAGCAGTAGAAATTATTTGCTTTATTACGTCCATTATAATATTGATTACCATGAATTTAAATGTGTAGTAAGTAGGCCATTGAAACTGGAAAGCTGTGCATACCTCATGATATGAAATAATTCATTTGAAGGGGAGATGAAGGGTTTTCTACTGATCGTGTCAAAAGCGTGAGGGGTGCTCTAATAATTGTTAGCGTCATCTTAAAACTTTTTTATTATTATTATAGGTATTGTTCAAATACACATAATATTACAATTTCTTCAAATGATTGGTATTCACTTTATGGCGTCATAATTAATAAATTAATTAAAAATCACTTGTATTCACAATTTTATTAATACATACATATCAACATGTTTCGAAAGCGATGATTTCCTCATCAGGAATATATAGAAAATATAGATATATACATAATAATGTGGTGAATACAAAGTAATTTTTAATTCATTTATGCATATAATATTTTCCATAAATATCCACAAATATCAACGAATATCCACACATATCCATTAATATCCAGAAACATCAACGAAAATCCATAAATAGCCACAAATTTCCACAGATATCCACAGATACCCAAAGATATTCACAGATATCCACAGATATCCATAAATATCCATAAATATCCAGAAACATCAATGAATATCCATAAATATCTACAAATTTCCACAGATATCTACACATATTCATAAATATCCAGAAACATCATTGAATATTCATAAATATCCACAAATTTTCCCAGATATCCACACATATCGATAAATATTCAGAAACATCAACGAATATCCATAAATATCTACAAATTTCCACAGATATCCTCAGATATCCTCAGATATCCACAGATATCTACACATATCCATAATTATCCAGAAACATCATTGAATATCCATAAATATCCACAAATTTCCACAAATATCCACAGATATCCACAGATATCCACAGATATCCACAGATATTCACAGATATCCACAGATATCCACATAAATCCACAGATATTCACATATATCCACAGATATCCACAGATATCCACAGATATCCACAGATATCCACAGATATCTACAGATATCCATGTATAAATAGACTACTATTACATGGTAATGAGTATAGCAAAGTAGTCTACTACTGAGATGTATTAAATAATTAATAATGAAGCCAAAAATTAACCTATCGTTTGAAGAAATTACTTTAATATGTCCCTGAGTTAAGTAAAAACCAATACATTAAAACGTATTATCTTAAATATGTGGAGGACTTACAATAACGATTTTTCTTTCGTTTTTGCCTTGCAAGTTTATATACGTAAGCTCTTTGCTTTGTTCTTTGCTACAGGTATAATCATCGTATTAGAGGTCTACCAAGAATAATGGTTTGTGTTTTTGTCTGGTATATTACATCATTTTTTAATGTTTGTGAATGGTAAATAAATAACTACATTAATATCTATATATATCCACAGGTACCTATAAAAACAAAATATCTTCCTTAGGAGTCTCAAGGAAGATACTGTGTTTTACTTACGATGGCAGTATAATGAAGATTTTATTTTTTTATTTCCGTGCAGTAAGAAGGTAGCCGATTTTTTTAAAATTTGCTCTATTTCTAAGGTAACTTCCTACCCTTCTATGTTATATTGACAGAACGGGTATCTTAATTTAAAAGGGCAGAATGTCTTTCGAAAATGACCCCCTGGGGTGGCATGTCTTCGACGTCAATTTATCCAGAAAATGTTTCTATCAGAAAGTGTATGATTTGGTATTGAGTTACCGGCGAGTGGATGTTCATACAATAGCATAGGCTTAAGGCACATTGACAAGGGGTACATATTTATTTTTAAATAATATTTTAGATGTTTCAAAAGTTTTGTAGGGATTAATAATGCTGCGAATGCTGACTTTGGAAAAAAAAAACACAAACGATCTAATATTTCACAGGAGTGCTCAGCCTCAGAATGTTTTTTTTAATCGAATTATGACCTCTTATAACTTAATAACTTGAATTTATGATGACTAGACAAATTTTAAAGAGCAGTCTGAATATTGGACAAAGGGAGAACATTATTGGAAAAAAATGTTTTACCTAAAAAAGTTATTTTAGGTGGAAAAAAAAACAAAATTGTACCCTAACCATCGTCCTTATAGTCACCCATAAATATTTACAAATATCTACAGACATACACAAAAACCCAAACATATCTATTTATATCCATAGATGTCCTTGATAGTCTCAAAAAGTGTATAAAATATTGTACAAATGGACAAATATATGCAGATATCCACAGATAACAATAAGCATTATACAAGCATCTATGAATATTCACGAAATATCCGTGGATATCCAAAGATATCCACAAACATTCACGAATATTCAAAGATATCCAAAAATATCTTCAAATATCGAAATGACCCTATACTGAAATAGGTAACGTATCCATGCTTTAAAATACAGCATCATAATATATATATATATATTTTCTTTAATGTGAATATCGCACATAAGTTTCAACTGCTTCCTGCTAACCGGAGTCAGTGAGACTATGTCATCCCCAGTCGTATGTTTTGATTCAAAAGGGTATGGGGAAGGGAAGGTGGGGAAGTACTAAGCTATTCAGATCTAATCACCAAACACGGCTAAAAGTATATCGCAGTCTCAAGGATAGAACATAATACATACTACTTTAACGTTGCGTTCGAATAGTAACATATTGAAGGGTGTAACGTGATAACGTTAGACCCTTCAATAGGTTAGACTGATATATAATGTATGAAAATCTATATAAAAATAGAAAACGACCCCAAATCACTTTATAAAGTAATTAAAGATACATCTTGCAAGACGTTATACTGTTTGACAGTCTTTTCAAAAGAAGAAACATCAATATATTTGTTAAGAATTATTTTTGGACGATCGAAAACTAAGCATTGTGATAACTGTATTTGCTTTCTTTGATTAGATCAGCCACAATCCGGTTCCCAACTTGCTTGATAGTGGTTTCCTTTATCTAAAGGCTCTTGATCTTAGTAACAAAACAGTAAGTTTTTCTCCGATTCCCATCACAGACTTGGGATATAAACCTAAGTACACTTGGTTCAATATTATTTTAGGTCTCTTGTTATACTACTCGAAACATAACAATGTTGTACCAAGAATAACACTGTTTTGCAGAGAACGCCAAGATCGTTGACGAGTTCCGTTATTAGAAACAGAGTCTAATTCAAATTATTTTATATTTACTTTTACCACTGTAGTTCTGGCTATTTAGAACATGGCAAGAATGAGTAGCATTCTTATAGTGCATAAAGACAGGCCATTTTTTTACTAGCCATTTTGTAGAATATCCAACTAGAAAATAAGTATTTCAAATGCCCATGAAAAAATAGGGGACTCGGGGACGTAACGGGCACTTTGAGCATTATCATCAATCCACAGGAGATGCTTAAGGAAAATCACAAATTCCGGTAATAGGATTTATATTGAATCCTCTTTAAAAAAACTGAAGCTTCTGACGATCACTGATATATATAACTATTATATATGAAGGTATTCTGGTGAAGCCACTTCAATTTTTATACAAATTCTGGTAAGATTGAAAACAAATTTCAACTGATTAGAAACAGAACAATGAATAAGGAACTCAGAGTTTGCGAAAAAAAAACATTACATTACATAGTTATACCTACTTCATTATAGACTTTTAATAATTATTATAAGAATTGATTCCTAAATTTGTGATAATATCTCACCCCAAGTGCGGTTTTTCTCCAATATATACTATACATAGGTATACAATATGTAGGGGCGTTCAGTTAACAGAGGCCGTAAAACTGTTTTTGCCGGAAAGAAAATTAGGAAAAAGGTGTTCAGACTAAATATTATACATGTTTACAAGTATTAAATATTACATGGATAATAATATATAAATACATATTATTTAAATAAAATTATAATTCATACTGAATATTACATATAATTTCCGGTACTACTTTTGTTACCACTTCCGTTAAAACTTACATTTCCACTACCTCTACCAATACCGTTACCGCTTCCGTTACTATTACCGATACCAGTCCTGTCACCAATGCCATTACAGTTATAGTTCTTGTTACCAGTACAAAATAAAAAAAAATAAAAGCTCAAGAAGAAAGACTTATAGATAGTAGTGCGATCCAGAAATAGTGAAAAAATGATATAAGTCACTCTGCACGGATATTTCAGCGTATTGTGACCAGATCTAAAGAGCCAGGTACTTAACCACCTTTCTCGTCCCCATCCCCTTTAACACCCCCACTACCTTCAGCTTTATAACCCCAATTGGGGAAGCCATAGTCCCACTAAGCTCCAGACAGTTGGAACTTGTGCTGTATTCACACATTCAAAAATCGTTTTGATGAACACTATTTTATTATTTTTAGATTCGCCGCTTCACTTGCTGCTAATAAATTACCTGGACAACAGTTTTCAAGAGTACTCACTAATTTGACAGTTATTAATGAAGGTGGTGATGTCCAGCGAGGACCAGGATATGCGCTCCAGGCCGGGCTGGAGACGCTGCTCCACTACGCTCAGGTGGCTCCGTACCAGCTGCTGTACCGAGGGCCCATGTCCTCCTGCATCTGGTTGTACCGAGTGATCACGCTATTCAGCAGCTCCAGTTCGTAATACAGCCGGTCCTTCTGCATGACACACTCTGATGGAATCCGGAAGGCAGGAACCTAAAAATTTTATTAACATTACGGATTTATATTGTATAGCTTATATTACGAGGCAACGACTCAAGAAGAATTGTTATTAAGTAGTATCGTAAATACCTCCTCGCGAAAAAGAAAGACAATTAAGGGGGAAAGAGACGTCGGAGAGCTATAATTTATTAATTCGATAGTATTATTACGCAATACGATAAACATGTTTTTAAATAGAAAAAATATTTATTAAATATTTTATATATTTACATAAGCTTAGCATTTATCAAAATCTAATCAGAAATATTACTTTTTTCTGACCGTTTGTATGTTTTACAAAATATTTAAAATACAATTATGATTTTTAAATCGAATTATAAAAATTATATGTTTAATCATTTATCGGTGCGTTTTTGTAAATAAACGCAGCAGAAGATTTTTAATCCGCATTCCAAAAAAAAAAAGCATTGTTGAGAGGGGAGGGGGATAGGGGGATAGGGGGATAGGGGGATAGGGGGATAGGGGGATAGGGGGATAGGCGGAAATTTGTGTTCCAAAGTAAATTTAAATTTAAGTTCATCAAAGTGCTGATTTTAACGTTTATTATTTTTTAATTTTATATTTGACTATTTTCGTCGGAGAAGGGGTAATTTTTTTTTATCACCATTAACCCCCAAATAATTGCCAAAGTCGTCCCTAAAATCGTGGAAAATTGATTTCTTTAATGACCTATATTTCATAACTTAAAACATAAATAAATAAAATACTTCTAGCCCGTACTAGATATTTGCCCTTTGATTTAAAAAAATCATTCGGTTTGGTTGAGAATTTTGGCCTCTAATTCAAAATTCAGTTATGTATGAAACAGGACGCACAGCCGTTCCTCCTAATATTATATGTGTATTATTATATGCGTATTACTATTTGCTGATTATTATTTACCTATCATTATTTAATTTTTCTTATTTATTTATTACTATTTACTTATTAATATTTATTTATTTTTAATCATGTACTACTATTTACTTGTTCCTATTGACTGATTATTATTAAATTGTAAAGCCGCTCATCTTAACATAGAACTTTCCTACTATTGTGATGAGAGGCTAATGTTTTTTTTTTAAAATTTAAGAATTAATAAATAAATATAAAAAAGTACTTTGAGAGCTACATACTTTTGTGTTGCTCCTATTGATTTGAACGTTTCCTGGGTCTGCCATTTTAATCATCGATCAGGCATTTCATCATGTATTTCATTATCCTATTGCTTCTTCTCCAGCAGCCAAGAATCGGCATTGCTCATCGCATCCTCAGGCTCGTGTCAACGAATGCTGATCGCTATGTATCTAAAACAGTTTAAAAAAATTAAAAAAATTATCTGCTTTCCAGAAACAGGAAAAATATCAAAAAACATGTTGCCCTTGAACTTACACCATTTAAATGCGAGTATCGCACAAGAGTCCCCAATGAGACAACTGTCTGGCGCCTGTTGGACTGACAACAAAAGACTGTAGTGATATGCTGAAGAGAAGTTCCAATATTAGTCCTTTGCTGCGATGCCCCCTGTAAAAAGGTAAAAGTTCTATTTATTTTCATAATTAATTTAACAAAAACAAAAAAGGTCGATTTTGTTTTACTAGTATTTTAATGGAAGATGCTCCGAAAAAGTAGCGTTATTGATCTCTTCAGCACTGGTGCACAATCGGAAAACATGACAAACACGCGTCCAACATTTTTACATCGTTGACGTATGTTCGACAGCTCGACTGTGGAATAATTTGCTGGCCTTTCCGATCCCACTCTCCTACAACATGGGTTTCTTCAAGACCTAGGTTCTCTGCTTCATTTACCCACAAAGACCCACCACACAGCACCTCCAAAGATGGACATAGGCTTTAAAACCTAACATAAAAAGAATCCCTAAAGTTATTCAATTATTTGTTTCACAACACTTTCATTTGGTAGGTGCCTACTTCCTTACCACCAGGACAAATTATAGCGCAACCATTGCGCAATACTAGGTAATCGAAACTTTTCCATAAAATCGAACATCCTAAAAAATTACATATTTCGTTACTAAATAATCACTGTTTAGTATAATACATATATTGACACAATAATTTATAACGCTTGCGTGCAAAAGAGCTACGCAGAACATTTGAGTTCTGTAGTTACCGATCTACTCGCCACCAGGATAAATTATTACGCAACCATTGCGCAACACCATGTACTCAAAAATTTTCCATAAATCCAAATAAAAAATTAAAACACCGTAAAAACCAACTACATGTTTCGTATCCAAATAATCACCGTTTTCTAAACTATAAGGATAATTATTTACAACGCTTAAGTCAAAGAGCTATGCACAACACTTGAATTCTGTAGATACCGACCTACTTAACACCAGGACAAATTATTGCGCAATGCTCGGAAAATATTCAATAAAACCAGAAAACAATTAAAACTCCGTAAAAATTAAGTATTTCGAACACTAAACAAAATAATCATTAAGCCGTTTAATATCGAGTTCATTATTTATAACGCTTGGGCGCAAACTAGTAGCGCTTTTTTAGCTGGGTATTCGAAATATTGAAGAAAAAACAAACATTTTTGTAAATAAATAACTAGCACTTTTAGGTAACGAACGAGTGATCATGGGTCTTGGAGAAACCCACGTTGCAGAATGGAGGAAACACAGAAGCCGGCAAATCTGCATTGAGATTATTATTTTACTCTTGCACAATGTTTGTCTAAGAAAAAGCACTTTTAGTAATTTTACAATTTAGATTTCTTTCAAGAAAAGTTTTTTTGGTCTTCTTTATATCCAAATTAAAAAGCGATAAACCTTTTTTATGTGTAATACAGTATATTAATTATATTATTGAATTAGATTAGATTATTGCATGGGTTTAAAGAGAAAAAAAAACGAAACTAACCTAAAAATTCCACGCAAAACTTCAAAATTTAAGCGTTAAATTAATTTAAACGCATTATTTTGCATTTCCGCCGACGTAAATGGTTGTTTCGTGTTGTAATTCAGTCTAAACTAAGTGTTATTTCAACAATCTTTGCGTATTAAGAACGAGTCTGAACTACTGAACTTTTTTTTATCAAAATTAGGTAAAATTAACACTGAATCAATTATAATTTTTCTTTTATAATCTGATTTTACACAAAATGCATTCAATGCACAAAACAAGAATATTATAAAGGTTTTGGAAAAAAACCGAAGAGAATTTAGAATCACTATTATTTACTTTTTTACGCTACTGAGTTCGACAGTGAAAATGACAATTTAAACAAATATTTAATTAACTTCACAAGTAACTTGTTCTCGCCCCCGTGGTCGTGAATATGATAAAAATTGATTTTGGCCACTTAGACCCCTCCTTCAAATTTCAACGTATTTCACAATATTCTTGTTGTTACGAAATACTTTTGTTGTTTGCTTACCTAGCCTTTGGTCACCTAATTCGTAAATCACCTATGTTCATTTTTTCAACTTTCCAGGAGAACCAAAAAAATGTTTTTAACTAATTACTGACTAACTAACCATCATGCCGTTTCCCCGTAGGGATAGGCTACGGTTGTTTGACAGTCTCCGTGATTGAGTGGTTACGATCCTTTGCTACGAATCCAGAGGTTACGGATGCGCAAATAAATTTTATTTGAACGAAGTGTGTAATTTAACAATTTATTCGTTTAAAATATCATAATTTGTAGTATATTTACGACACGTTCGAGAGTGGTAGAAACTGTCAGAATCACACAGATGAAAGACCATTCAGAATCGAAGCGTTATTTGAAATGGATTTAGCCGTGTTTGGTGACTATATCTAAATAACCAGGTACTACCTCACCTTCCTCCTTCCCATCTCATTCCCCTCCTCAATACCTCCAGTCTTACAACATACCCCAATTGGGGATGCCATAGCCTCACTTGCTCCAGACGGTTGGGAGCAGTTAGGACTCTTGTGATATATATGTATTCACTGTACAGAAGTTAAGTTAACAGCTCAACACCACTACACATGCCCAGCCATAAAATGTTTCAACGAACTTCCTAAAGAAATAAAAGCTGAAAAAAATTAATAAATTTTTATGAAACAATTTAAAATACATTTTACAAAAAACTAATATTAGGTGTATATTATAAATTCACTTAAAAAAATGTATATGTGTTTACATACATACATTATATATATATACGAGGTGTGTTCAAAATAAAAGGTGAATTTTGAATTTTCGCGGGCTGTGTACATTTGATTATCGATTTATTTTTTATTATGTTGGTACTCATATGTTTATCATATGTTTATCATATGTTAGCATTATCAGCCATTTTGGATCGGTGGTTTGTTTTTGACAACTGGAAAGGTTAGTCACGTTTTTGGGTGTTCTTCGATTTTTTATTTAGGTTCGTTTTATATATATAAATATATTTTATATAAATATATAAGAGAGTTTTGCTAATTAATACGGTCATCTTCAGATAAGTTTCAAATAAAACAATGAACACATAAACAAACGACAAGATTTACAGAAAACCTACTATTACCACCAGCCAATAAAACAATCTCTCAAAAGGACTTTACATGATGGCAATTCAAGTATATAACAACCTTCCAGATAACACCAGACTTACACACAATATACTTCTAAGTAAATCGTCACCAAAAACATTCCTCTGGATAAATTTCACTACTCCTTGAACGTATACTTTGAACACATAAATTGAAAACACTTCGATTAAACTTATCTATGTTTTGTATATGAAAACGAATTTTTAAATGTTATTTATAAAAACATGTATGTATTTTGTTAATAGGTTTTACCTATAAGCTATACCATTTGTAAAGCTTACAGGCTTACAACATATAATATAATTGTATATAAACAATAAAGATTTTTATAATTTTAAAATCTAATGGAAATTCATGAAAGAAACCTATAATTCTATTAATAAGAATATTCATTAATTAACTCAAAAAAAAATTACAAGAATAAGAGTAAGAATGGTTTTAAAGAGAGCTTTCTTGTGTTCATTCTGCCATTGCGCCGGGGCAAAGTGGCCGCAGGTAGGTTAAAATGGGTACTTACCTAAAAAATAGGAGCTTAAAAAGTCATTAGGATGCCATAATTGATATGATAGCGAAAGTAACTATCTCCAAATAAAGAAACATTCATTTGAATATTTTATTGCATTCCAAACTTTTATTTTTTCAAAATATGTCTAAATCATAAAGTTCTTAAGTAGGTACCTACTCGTGTTTTCCACTTTGAAAATATTCTACCCAAAAAAACATTCTTCTTTTTAATATGTGATCTGTGGCTAACCAGAGTGTTATATCTATGGGCTAACCTAAATAAAACATAGCGGGCTCAATGTTTTTCATACTAATTTTAAAACGTTATAGCAACAATTTTACATATTGGATTTCATTCAAACTACCTTTTAAACCTTCCCGGCACTATTAAAAACAAACTTTGTTATTTTCAGCGAAAACGGTAGAGTAAAATTACTCACATAGATTTTTTATATATTTAGATTAGTTTTAAAAAATGACATACGAAGTTATTTTGTGCCTTTGTCGCATGAAGCAATTAAGTTGGCGTGTTTGCTTATATCAACTTGTCGACAAAAGCCATTTTGGATTGTCGATATTTGAATAGTCTACATTAAACTCCAATTATCGATGCGTTTCAATTTTAGAACAAACGGTGAATCAGCTGACAAGCAGAGTGATGAGATTTTTCACAAGCCGAAATTAATTAATAGGTCAAAATTATTTTCAAATCACGATTCATTATGCCAAAAATGTTTTACAACACTCACAAGTTGTTAAATGCCTGCCAATAATAAATTTACAAATTGAGGAAAAAAACTTTCTCTCCTTTAAAAAAATGCTGGGCGAGCAAGAAATCAAATAAAAATCAAAATATTGGTTCAAATATTTTTCCAATTCATTAAATTCATGACTTATTTGGCCCTTACGAAAATTCTTATTTCCGTCAAATTTTCTATTAAAATACAACTTTGAACGCGAAACTCAATTTGTTATATCTACCTTCCAATTCGCAAAAATTGTCGACACGTGGAAACCAGGATTTACGTATGTATGTATCACGTTCAAAAAGTTAATTTAGAATTTTTCCAAAACCATTAATTTTTATCGACGTTCGAAATTCGAAAAAAATGAACATCTGGCTTACGAGTTCAAACGAAGGATATGTTTAAAATTGGAACACTAATTCAAACGTTGAGACAAAATAAATAACACGTTCACGTGACGCGTGTTAACCTAATGAGCCACTTGTATGATTTTGTTTCGGTCGGGAAATATTTTTGGAGGATACACATCGATGAGAAAACAGAATTATTTTTTGATCTGTTTTTACCGCAGCAATTTATGAAAATATGTTATTTTTAATTAATTAAAAATTGGAGCACTTTTTTAAATAGAAATGTTTTCTTTGTTGTTGTTTATAAAAGAATACTATAGAGAAATAAAAAAAAATTATTTTTGATTAATGATAAATACATCATTTTTTTAAATTAGTTATCAAACTAAAATGACATGTGCTAGCTAAAATCATTAATTTCACTAACGATTTTAAAATTTCAGTCATTATTTTCAAAGAGTGCAAACCTTATAAATTTATCACAAAAATAGTCATTTTCACATGAGCTAAAATCACATGTTTTAAAAATTAATTAAAAAAAATCTTTCTGTTTTCCAAAGCTTTTCTAAGAAAATTGAAAACGAACGCAAGTGGCTCATTGCAATGTACTTTGGGATTCCGTGAACTTTTACCTTTTATAAATAATAACCTTTCTCGTAGATATATTAAAAAAATATATATTATATTTATGGAGGTTATGCAAGCAAAGTTTCCCATTTAGAAGGTTATTTCAAAAAATAAATAACACTTTCAAGAAACAGAAAACAAGGTAATTGTAAAAAAAACAATAAATGTATTAATACCAACTCTATAAAAAATTCCATACTAAGGTGTCAATACTTACCTGTAATCTGATTAAAAAAAATATTTTACTTGACAATTGATTCTGGTTAATAATAAAATACTAAAGCGTCCGTCACACAGAGCGATTTCGACGCTGCTATGTTGTCGCGGAGTAATCATATGGAGTACTAAAACAGTAAAGTAGCGAGTGAAATGGACTACATGTCGAAAAATACACGAAACGAACCAAAAACATTCAACAACTAGCAACTAGCGACTAGCGATTTGAGATGTCAGACGAGGCAATTAATACTAGCGAAGAGGTTACGTGACCGGCAACTAGGTCAAGTGTTTCAAAATCACGCGTTTATCGCGATCAGAATTGAACACCTTCTAATAAATAACGATGTTTTATTATCTTCTTTTTTTTATAAAAAAATAATAAATAATCATATCCTCACTGGGATTTCCCGTGCTGAGGATTTCATTTACAATATATTCAGTAAAATTATATTAAATTGAAGTGCTTGATAAAAAAAAATCTTAGGTGAGGTGTTTTAAGTGTAGTTGAGTGGTTTCGGTATTAATCTGAATTTGGTGTTAATATATTTTCTATTTCAGATCTTCCTATGTAACGGATACAGTGTTTTATTCGATTTTTATATTTATTAAGATTATTGTGGTTTTTAAACGATAGTGGGATTTTGTTGTAGAGTTTAGTACCGTAGTATTTTAGAAGTTTTTATCCAAATGTTGTGTTTATGGTTCCTTTTTGTATGTGTTTTTGACTCGGAGATCTAGTGTTACTAATATTTTTTACTGTCGTTATCTCATGTTTTTTTTTGTATTTATGAATGTAAAGTAGTATTGTTTTAGAGTATAATTGTTAAGTCCCATAAAATTTCGTCAGTACTAGTTCTTACAGGGAGTATAATTTTCATTATGGCTTTTTGTGTTCTAATAAGTAAATCAAGAATATTATAATTAGCACTGCCCCATCCAATAATACCATATCCTTATAATGATTGGCAGAGAGCCATGTAGATATTAATCAAATCTTTTGTACTGAGGACATTCCTAATTATTTTAAAAAGTAAGTCAATTTTTATTTTGTTATTTAAATAAATAATGTGGTCAGCCCACTATAAATTGTCATCAATTTTTATGCCTAGATACGTTATGTGGTTAACATTTTCCAATGATAGACAATTACATTGATCATTTAAATGTGGTAAGCTATGAATTGTTAAGTTAAGGTTTGTGTCTGAATTTTTAGTATTGTTTATTTTAAAAGTGATGAATTTGGTTTTATTAGCATTAAGTGTAAGTGAGTGATAGTCTAGCCATGTTTTGATTCTGTTTAGAGTAACTTCTGCTTTCTTGAATGTTTTTAACATTTTTTTCCCATTTAATAGAATAATAGTATGATCTGCAAAACTTATGATTTCGCCTTCAAATTCTATGTGACAGGTAATTTATATAAATTAAAAACAGGATTTTTTTTCCCTATATTTTCCACTTTGTTAAATAGATGTGTGTGGTTTATGTTATCAAAGGCTTTTGGAAGGTCGAGGAATATGCCAATGCATTTTTTATGTGAGTCTAGAGAATTTTTAATATATTCAGTTACTGAGGCTATGGCGTTGGATGTTCCTAAATTCAAATTGTTTCTGCGATAACAGATTATTATATTCTAGGTAATTGATGAGTTGATTATTGATAGCTTTTTCAATAATTTTAGATAGAGTATTTAGAATAGTGATCGAAATATAATTATTAATATTTCAATGATTTCCTGTTTTAAAAATTGATGTGATGGTCCCTACTTTGAGTTGAGATGGAAAACTGCTTCCTGTAATGGATTTGTTATTAGAAAGAGTATGGATTTGATAAGTTCGTTTTGTAAGTATTTTGTGGTTTTTATTGTCATTTCATCACTTCCAGATGGTTGGTTAGAATTTAGATAAAATTGGGGTTTGTTCATTTTTAGAGATTTGTTTGAGTGGAAATTTCTTCTTTTGAGGATTTGTGGGTATATTTATATTCGGGTTAAAGTGTTGGGGTTGGGTTATTTTGTTTGCTAAAGACGACACCATGTTTGCAAAAAAAGTTGTTAGTGTAAGTAAGAAGTTGTTGTGTGCTTTTGTTAAGCGAGAGTTTACCACAATCTGTGTCGATTTCCTCCAATGTGCTAGTTTTGTTTTGGTTAGTGTGTGTGATTTCTTTAATTATTTGCCAAATAAGTTTTGGGTTATTATTGGATTTATCTATTTTAGGTCTACAGTAATTTTGTTTAGCCGATTTAGTAAGATTGGAGCAGATATTTCTATAGTTTTTGCAGAGTATTTTATACAAACATATATATTATACATATGTTACACATATATACCAGCTATGTATCATGTATCATGTTATTTTTTTTTTGTAAACTTTTTTACTTCATTCTGTACACATAATCATTTTTATGTTAAAATATATAAAAGCCCTTTGGGGCGTTAATAGATATATAATAAATAATAAAATGTATATATTCAGAATCGGCGGTTGTTGATCCATATGAACATACTATTATTAAGCAATTATATTTTTCACTGAACTTCCTCATTTATGAAAATACCAAATTAGACTACATTCACGTGATTGCTTGATAGACACAATTAATAAGTGGAAAAGACAAACAAGAATATCCCGCCTTTTTTCTTAGAACGAGTATTTCTGTTCTAGACATCAGAGTATTTATCGTAAACCTTAGTGACAGAATGTGTATATGCGTATATAAGTTTCGACAATAAAATATCCAATAAGAAATAACACGCGCCGATCTAATGACCACATTTATTGTTAATATACTTATTGCATGCACACACATGCTATATCAAATCAAATGAAAGGATCCAATGTTGACATACCATATCAGCTCTTTGACAACATCTAACATGATACCTATTTGTATTATTTACCAACACATTAACATGATCGGGTTAGCAGCTCAGGCACGGGGGATCTATTTACACTAACTAACTAACTAACTAACTAACTAACCATCACGCCGTTTCCCCGCAGGGGTAGGCAGAGAGGACGGACCGCCAAACAACTCGATCTTGGCATACACTTCTTGCTTCATTCACATTCATACAACGCCTCATACATTCTCTTCTGTTATTCCGACTTCTGACATGGCCCGACTCGAGTATTTGATTCACTATTTAGTTATATTCCCTCTCAAAAGTTGGGTATATCATTCAAAGCCCTCCAATACTGCATTAAATAGTACACAACTCCTGGATCCTTAAAAAATCGCAATTGTTCTCCAATGTTGAGCATGGCAGCCACTTTTGGCTCTGAACAAAAACTGTACATGTAGAAATAGGATATCCGTTTGATAGTTTTCTCTTTGTTCTCTGGCGAATTGCCATTTTTCGAAATTAATAACAACTACATTGTTTTAAATAACTGTATTTAGTATATAAATATCTACATGTTTCAAAAGCAAAGTTCCTCTCATCAGTATAAAAAATATACCCAAATTATGTATTTGTTTTATCCTAGTTTCAGTGGTTTTAAGTAAAGCAATTTTTATTAATTTCCCCACCTTCCTCTCCCCCTTCTCCGTCTCCTTACCCTCCCTAATAGCCTCAGCTTCACAACATTCCCAAATTGGGGATGCCATAGTTTCACTAGTTTCGGACGGTTGGGAGCAGTTACGACTCTTGTGCGGTATTCAAATATTACACAAAGTAATTTTACATCTTTTGAAGAAATAATTTTTTTATATATATTAAGTACATTTTTTTATACAGTTTTTAGCTGCCAATCTAAGCACTTATAATGGCAGTCGATACGTATATACACATACATTTATACAAACATGTATAATACATATGTATTACATAATAATTTTTTTGGAAAAGGAATCATAATGAGAACATATTCGTAAAAGTAAAAGTACGTAGTCATTTAAATGTGGTAGATCTTTTAATATTTTTTAACATCGATGTTGTGAAGAAATGGAATCATTAACTAAAATAAAATAATATAAAAAGTAAAATAAAAATTATGATAAAAAGAACAATACGAGCATGAAAATAGTATTATCATCTTCTTATTAAAGTCTTTCAAAGCATCACTCTTCCAATGTGAAGGATTTCAGTAAATAGGTTTTAAACCTGTCCACCACAGAACCTGCTTTTTTGTCTTCTCTTTTTCTGCTCCTTTCTTATCTTTCTACATTATAAAAGGAAAGAAATAAGGAAGTGAGAAAAATACAGGTTTGAGGCGCTACGTACTCTTTAAAAAAAATTCTCCCCCTTTCAAATATCCATCTCTGAACACCAAGAGCAAATTCTGTCAAATTACTGGATGACCTGACGTCGGTGCTCAGTGCATTGAATATTTTGCAGGCAAAGAACCAGAATTTAAACATCACGTAGGGGTTGTTGTGCTTTTTCTACCGGTATTTGATAGAAAGCTTTTACGAAGACATGGCCTCAATGATACCAACCACTGTCAATAACAAAGATGTACGTCAAACGCTTAACATATTTTGTGCACAGTGGTTTTTTGAGTTATATTTCAATATGTATTTTACCCGCAGTATAAAGATAAATTAGTACATATTACTTTTTTTTTACGGAAACACCACACAGGAGACCCTGAGGGAAATAATTTCCCTCAAGGTCTATATCATCTTTGGGGATGATGTGTAGAGGGTCTTTTAGAGGATAGAAAGGAGTGAACATGGGTCTAGAAGAGACCCATGTTGAAGGATGAAGGAAACACAGAGGCCGGCAGATCATTCCACAGCCGAGCTGTTGAACACAGGAACGAGTCGTAAAAGAGACTTCTCTTGTGACGAGTTCTCATGTGACAAATGTCGACTGTTTCCAAATGTTGGGCATGCGTTTGGCGTGTTTCCCGACTATGCACCGGTGCCGAAGTGATTAATGAAGCTAGTTCCTCAGAGCATCGTCCATTAAAATACCGGCAAAACAAGGACAGCATTCCCACCTGACGTATGTGCTCCAAAGATTGCAGTCCGTTTGTTAAGGTAGGCGAATATATCAAACGGACCGCCCGTTTGTGCATAGAGTCAAGGGTTTTTTTCAGATATTTTGGGACTCCCGACCAGAGGTGGCTTCCAAAATTTACAGTGAGGCGCTCTTGCGATTTGTAAGGGTCAGCAGTTGTGTACTATTAAAGTATCTGCGGGCTCTATATATAATACTAAATTCGCAAGCAATGGAGGATTAAGAGTCCCAAAATATATAAATAAGTACGGGCGGTCAGAAGAGAACGTTGTAATACAATATATCTATGATATTTAAAATAATGCCGAATATTATAAAATAATGTAACTCAATGCACATGGTTAAATATGTGCTGAAAAAATACAAAGAAAGTCCACTCAATTTATTTTAATAACTTATTGAAGTTAATAAACCTAATTGTAATATTTGATGATTGAAGAAGATAATATTAACAAATTCTAAATGAAACAAGAAACCGAAAAAAAAACACAGAAAATAAAAGGAACTTTATAATCATCATATAGGTAGCAGCCAATAAAATAAGATTTATTGGAGGATAATTTGACAAGTCTTTAAGTTGAGGTATGATATCAAACTGATCTCATTAGCTCAGTTGGTAATATAAAGGTCCTGGGTTCGATTCCTACGTTCGACTGATACCTTTTTATTTTCTGTGTTTTTTTCGGTTTCGTGTTTCATTTAGATTTTGTTAATATTATATTCTTCAATGATTAAACAAAGAAAGTGATTGATAATGCTTAATTAATTTTTTTTATAAACATTGTTAAATATTCACAAATTACGAATAACCTGGCAATATTTTAAAATCTCCTACTTCCATCACAGTAAGCAGAAGATGCCGCTAATGTCATGACGGAGGACTTAGCCAGCCTAGAAATTGAACTCACGATGCCTGGGTGGGACCCAGACCCGATATAAACTCACCCAAAGACCGAATATAAATAGTAATTAAATAAGAAACTCGAAATGCATGTGAGAGCTTTTGAGAAACTCTGCAGATATTGAGATAATGTGTAGATGTTAAGATGAAAATTACTTTATGTAGATATGCAGCAAACAAGAGATAAACGCCCATTGACAAGTCAAATTAATTGGCTTAGCAAGACTTCATTTATATTTTATAACTAATAATAAATTCTTTTAATAAAAAAAAAATGTGAACCCAAGAAATATTATTACGCTCAAAATTGATGCGGTTTATCCTTTTGACTGCAAAAAAAATTGTTACTTGAGAACTGCATCGAATGCTAGGAGCTCGTTGTGTGGACTGGACTATTAACGTACTCAATTGTTTTGAATTAAATAACGACCTCTTCGGAGCATAGGATTTTTGCTCACTTTAAAAAAAAAACTATTCACACAACATCCCCAAAGATGAAAAAGAAGTTAATATAAAAATTAATAAATAAATAAGAAGTACTTTGTTGACATGTACTTTGTTTTAATATAATATCAACATGTTTCGATATAATATTTTGTTTATACTTGTCATCATTTTTAAGTATTCTGTGTATTCTGATGAGAAAAGCTTCGCTTTCGAAACGTGTTAGTATTTAAATATTAAAGTAGTGAAGTTAATAGAGTACCTTTTTTATTAATTTATTAATAATGAGGCCACAAAATAACTACACATCTATTAAAGAAAATGTTAATAAATAAATAATTTTGTTTACAGCACTTTTTATAATATATAAATATAACATGAAGAGGATAACAAATCTTTCCTATTCAGAATAAACATTATACTGTTACCATTATTACTATTTTGTTTATACTGTGTATCCTGATGAGGAAAGTTTTCACTTTCGAAACATGTTGATATATATATTTTTTAAAAGTGATATAAACAAAGTTATTATTTCATAATTTCTTCAAACGATTGGTAACTTTATGGCATCATTATTAATTAAATAATTAAAGATGTACTTTCTTTACTTTTTATTTATTTATTTTTATTAGCATTTTTTAATTTTATTACCATTTTTGTTTAATTACTTACCTACTTTAATTAATTTTTGTTTATGCGTATAATTCGTATATTCTTAAATTATTGTTTTAATTTTTTTATTTATCTATACTTGAAATATTTTTTTAGTATTCATGCATTCCTGAGGATGACAGCATTGCTGTCGAAACATATAGAAATATTTATTTATTTTTTATAAAAGTTTTGTACACAAAGTGCATTTTTAATTATTTTAAGTTATTCTTATTGATAATGACACCACAAAGTAACTGCAAATCTATTGAAGAAATTATGAAAACATGTTTTTTTTTAAACTCTGTTCTTTTAATATGTTTTCATATAAGTCGAAGCAGGTACCTATGACAGATTGTATTATACGTTATACGCGATAGATGTCGCATTCTACACAAGCAAACTTGCGGTAGAAAAAAAAACATTCACATTAACATCACAAAGAAATAACTCCATTATTGCGATAACTGCCACTAGGCAGGTTAAAGTTTAAACAGGTACCCAGCCAAATACCTTTGTAGTGGCACAAGCCTCTAACGCACCATCAATGCTAATTCTTTTGACGAGAAAAAACGGCGTTATCCGCTATCCTCGTTCGTGATCGCATACACTGTGCGCGCCCACGTACGGCCGGCATGTTTGAACAGTTGGAATTAAAAATGCCAGTCACGAGGATCTAACTGTGGAATTATTCCAGCGTTCCAAAGAACATAAGAAAGTATAGCGCCAGTCGGAAATCCTTTTATTTTTACTATAATTATTGTGGTGAAACCTTTTTTTACAGTGGTTTGAAGGAGCTTTAGAATACATCATTTATTTAATTATCTATTTACACCAGAGTTCCAACAGCTCCCAACTGTCGGGTGCGAGTAAGAATATGGCATCCCCAATTGGGGAATGTGATAGGAGGAACCATAAAGATCTGGTCACCAAACACGGCTAAAGTCATTC